>PVIU01015565.1:0-47883 GCA_004026605.1 Ondatra zibethicus
CCAGACCTCACTAACACCCCTGACATCCTTATCCCGGACACCCTGGAGGCTGGCCGTCCCAGCAACCTGACCTGCTCTGTGCCCTGGGCCTGTGGGTCCCCCACCTTCTCCTGGACTGGTACCTCTGTGTCACTCTTGAGCACCAACAGCACAGGTTCCTCAGTGCTGACTGTCACCCCCCAGCCCCGGGACCATGGCACCAACCTCACTTGTCAGGTGACCCTGCCTGGAGCTGGTGTGACCACAAGAACGACCATCCGTCTCAACGTGTCATGTGAGGCTGGTCTGGGTTGCCTGTTTTTCTAAGGCAAAGTTGTCCCCAGGGTGGGGTCAGAATCTGGATACTGGGTCCTCAAATACTGATAAGGGGGCTTGTCAGGATGGTGGGCCCCTGCCATACCCACCTAGACAGCTTCTGGGGACAGATGGTGATTGATGAGTCCACTCTGTCATTCTCTCTTAGATGCTCCAAAGAATCTGACTGTGACCATCTCTCAAGGAGCTGACTCAGGTAGGAGCTTTCCTGGGTAGGAGATACCGCACCTCTTCAGCTCAGACAGGAATTATTCCTGGGTAGGAGATACCGCACCTCTTCAGCTCAGACAGGAATTATTCTTCTGCATCTTGAGCTCACCTGGAGTTGGAGGCTCCTTGTTGAGGAACCACTGGACCATCCTCTCTGAAGGTCCTAGGTGTTTGCAACAGTGTCCACCTCTTGGTCCCCCAGATCTGCACATGCCCCTTGACCACCACAGGCACAGGGTAACATTCACACAGCAGAACCACCCCATCCAGGACCTTCTCCCCATTTATGGATCTGCCTGCATGCCCCCAAAGCTTGCTCTGGGTTCTTTTTTTTAAAGATTTTTTTTATTATTATTTATTTATTATGTATACAACATTCCTTCCATGTATGCTTGCATGCCAGAAGAGGGCACCAGATCTCATTATAGATGGCTGTGAGCCACCATGTGGTTGCTGGGAATTGAACTCAGGACCTCTGGAAGAGCAGTCAGTGCTCTTAACCTCTGAGCCATCTCTCCAGCCCTTGATCTGGGTTCTTGTGCAGAGACACCGCTACATGGTTAGACACTGAGAACACACAGTGCTCTGTTCTCAGACGCTCAGTCTCCAAACCGTAAGTGATCAGTGTTCTGTCCACATCGATTGGCCGAACCTGGCCTTGTCCCTCTGAGGTTCTGAGAGGAACAAGATGTCAGTAGCAGAGATGATCTTTCATCTCCATGAGTGCAGTACCCAGCACAGATGGATCCAGTTCTGTGGGTTTCTAATACCAATGTGCGGTAAGGGTAGGGCGTTCATTCTGCCACCATCATGAACAGTGAATGGGTCTTGTATCTATGACCACAAGTGTATGTCTGAGTAATAAACTAAATGCAGGCTCAACTGATGAAAAAACACTTGCCAAGCAAGCCCAAAACCCCGGCTGGGTTCCATCCCCAGGACCACATAAGCTGGGCATGGTGGTGCACACTGAACTTGGCAGGAGGATCAGCCATTCAAGGTCATTCTTGCTGCACCATGAGTTTGGAGCTAGTTTGGGCTGCTTGAGACACTGCCTTCAATTCTCTCTCTCTCTCTTTCTCTCTCTCTCATTCTCCCCCTCCCCCCCACATTTGTCTGACTCCCATCATCAGTCCTAAATATATGCCTGGATCACATGTTCTCTCCAACATTTCAGGCAGCTCACACTGAAATAAAACAAGCTTAAGATTCTTGCTGTGGTGCTAGAAAAAGTTTGTGTTTTCCTGTCCTTTCCTCCCTATTGGTGTGTCAGTCCCCCTTTCTGGACTCTAGGTTCCTTCTCTTAATCTCGCCACACTGGCTCTGTCTCTTTCTCTACAGAATTCATCACCCAAGAGAACGGCTCATCTCTTCCTGTGTCTGAGGGCCAGTCTCTGCGTCTCCTCTGTAGCACCGACAGCTATCCCCCTGCAAACCTGAGCTGGACCTTGGATAACCTGAGTCTGTGCCCCTCGAAGCTGTCCAAACCTGGGCTCCTAGAGCTGTTTCTGGTACATCTTAAGCATGAAGGAGTGTACACCTGCCAAGCTCAGCATGCCCTGGGCTCCCAACACTTTTCCCTGAGCCTGTATCTACAGCGTGAGTGACCCGGGGGCCAGAGGCAGGCAGCAGGAGGAGGTCAACACCAGGCCCATCCTTGCGGTCTTCCCATAAGTCCCCTTAGCTTAACAGGGGAGCTGAGCCCCAGGTTGTGCTTAGCTGTGAGAACTGTAAAGATTTAGGGTCTCACTATTTTATTTCTGCTACAAGGAGGGTGTGTGGGTCAGGGAAGGGAGTCACCCCAGGAAGCAGCAAATCCTGAGGAGAAGGGGCTGGGACTTAGATGGGTGAGCTGTGTACACAAGGTCCTTGCTTCTGTAGGGCAGGAGGCCGGGGCATTTGCCAAGAGTATAAAATTCAAGAGAAAACTGAACCAAAACAAAACAGCATAAAAAACAAATGCGAAATACCTCAGTAGTCAAACCTGTGTAATGGTCCAGCCCCTCACTGGGCTGGACCTATATTTCCAGCCCTCTTTAATTTTTATTTATATAAAATATATTTTTATTTATTTATTTATATAAAAATTTTATTTTTGAGATAGGGTTTTACCAAGTGGCCCAGGCAGTCATTGAACTCAGTCTCTAACCCAAACACCCCTGAACTTGAGATCCTCCTGGCTTAGCCTCAGAGATAGCTGAAATGACAGACATTCTTCACATATCTGTCTGTGATGAAATAATCATTTGCCTGTTTGTGAAACTGGGGTTGAAACCCAGGTACAAATATATACTGAGAGACATTTAATGATCCAATAAAAATGCAAAATAATCCTATGCTGAAAAAGATACCAAACTAAATCAAGACAAAGTGCTGCCTGGCCTTTTAATGTCCCTGGTCCTTCCATCTGTCCCTTCCAGTCAGGTCTCTGTTCTGGGTATCTGAAGGAGGGGTGAGGAAAGCAGGAGGTCCAGCTTCCTGCAGGGGCGAGGGGAGGTAGGAGAAGAGGGGAGGTTTCTTAGGGTTTTCTATCTTCAGGCGGTAGAACTTTATCTGAAGTGACGATGGGGGCCTTTGTGGGTGCAGGCGCCACAGTCCTCCTCTTCCTGCTTTGCTGCATCTTCCTCCTGGCGTGAGTATCAGTGTCGGTGGGGACAGAGGGAAAAACCTGGTACCTGACCCCGAGCCCAGGCCTAGAGGGGAACCTGGGCAGGTGGGGAGCCTGAGGTCAGGGGGCGCGTGGTTTAGGCATGTGGTCTGTGTGGGGGACTCTGGAGTGTTGCAACCCTCAGGTCCCACTGTCCCAGATGGTGGCAGCCACCTTTCAACACAGGAACCTCTGTAACAGGACCACTGGCCACCTTGACCAGTGGCTTAATTGCAAGTAGAGTGTGGCGGGAGAATGCCAGCTGCTCCTCCTCCTGCCACACTGAGAGGTTCCCTGGTGTCCTTGCACCCAGGGTGAGATCCTGTAGGAGGAGACCAGCCAGATCAGCTGCGGGACCTCCAGATCCAAATGCCCTCAAGGGCTCGGTTTCTCAGGTGAGTGACCAGCATGCTTGTGTTCAAACCCAGCATCCTCCTGCCTGGACACCACCCCTGAGATGGATCCCAGATTGTTCCACTGAGTGTGGCCCAAGTTGGCTGTCCTGCAAGCAGACCTTTCTAGTCTGTCCCAGTTCGGTAGTGCAGACCTGTCCTCACTGCTGCAGACCTGCCCTGCCCTCACTGCTTGTCCTCTGACTGGGAAGGGAGGAGAGAACTCAGCTCATCTTTCTCCTTTTCTCCTGTTCTACCTCAAGTTCATGGGTTCTCATCCACTTTCCCTCATCAAGACCAAGACCCTCTCTGCATTTTGGCTCCTGCCATGACAGAGAGAGAGAGAGAGAGAGAAAGAGAGAGAGAGAGAGAGAGACAGAGAGACAGAGAGACAGAGAGAGAGAGAGAGACAGAGAGAGAGAGACAGAGAGAGAGAGAACACGTGTCTGTCTGCCCCTCTCTCTCTGTCACTCCACCTCTCTTTCTCCCTCTCTCTTCCTCTTCTCTTCCTTTGTCTCTGTTCCTCCCTTTGTCTCTCTCTATCCCTCTGTCTCTTTTTTCTCTTTCAGTTTCTCTCTCTTCAACTCTATTTCCCTTTCCTCTCTCTAGCTTCCCTTCCCCATCTCCCACTGTCTCTCAGACTTTCTCTGGGTCTGTCCCTCCTCCTCCCCTCTTTCTCTTTTTTCCCTCCTCTTTTTTCTGTCTCTCCCGCTTTCCCTCTATTTCTCCATCTGTCTGTCTGTCTGTCTCTTTCTGTGCGTGTGTGTGTGTGTCTGGGTCTCTCTTCTTCCTTCCCTCCCTCTCCCCTTCCTCTGTCTTCTCTCTCTGTTTCTCTCCACCTCTTCTCCCATTTTTCTTCTTCTCTTTATATTCCTCTCTTTCATCTTCTAACTCTCCCTTTCTCAGTGTCTCTCTCTGTGTCTCAGTGTTTCTCTTCCTCTTTCTCCTCCCCCTTCCCTAGCCCTTGGCCTCCTCTGTCTGCTACTATGACCAAGTTATTAGCTTTATCCACTTCCTCTGCATTTGAGTAACTGGATCCCACTGAATATAGTATTATCTCCAACAGTGCTTAGGAAGGGTGGGCTGATGCTGTAGCTGCTCAGCTTAGCTGCTGTAACATGAAAAGCACCATAGGCCATATGTAACTGATGCCTGGCTGCATGCTTATAAAGCTTTATTTGTGAAAATGAACAGTGGGCTAGAATTGACTCATTGACTGATTTAGAACATAAAGACCCAAACTCCTCAACCCCACGTGGTGAAATGGGAAGCTTGCCTCAGATGCAAATTAAGATGGTGCCGAAGTATCAGTTATTAAGATGTGTGTGTGTGTGTGTTTCAAAGGTCAACTTTAAGTGTTGCTCCTCAAAAGCCATTTTTGTGGGGAACAGGCTCTCCCCTGAGACCTGCAGCTTGCAGATTAGGGTGAAGTGGCTGGCAGGGCACCCCAGGGATCCTCCTATCTCTGCCTCCTGGCTCTGGATATATGCTTGCAGACCACCTCTGACCTTTTATAATGGGTTGGGGGAATCGAACTCAGATCCTCAGGACCATGCAGCAAGCTCTTTACTAACTGAGCCATCTCCCAGCCTCGATGCTCCTTTGAGTTTTTCCTAGCTTCAGTGAATACTGCCTCTCCATGCTCAGTCCTTGGAATCGTCTCTGTCAACCTCAGGTCAACCTCAGGGAAGTTCTTAGTGCTTCTGCGAGGGCTTTAAGTGTCCTTGTTTCTTTTTTCTTTTTTTTTTTGTGTGTGTGTTGCGTGTGCATGTGAGAGTGTGCATGCATGTGGATACTCATGCAAGTGGAAGCTTGAGGTAGATCTTAGGGATCACCCTCACTGGCTCTTCCACCTTGTCATTGAGGCAACGCCACTCAGTCAAACCCAGAGATTGCTGATATGGCTTGTCTACTAGACAGCTTGCTGTAGGGAGCCCCTACCTCTGCTTTCTAAAGTCGGGATTACAGGTGTGCCACCACACCCACTTGGCATTTATGTCATTTCTAGGGATCCAACCTCTGGCCTCCATGTTTACACAGCAAGAACTTTGTCTTTGAGACATTGTTCCAGGTCCCATCATTTCATCTATTTGTGAAATACTGTGTCCGTACAAAGAAGCCAGCAGACCAGGTGCCAGGGACCCATCTTTGAAGATTCTTAAAGAACCTTGAGCTCAGTCATGTTTATTGTAGAGAGAGGTGGTTATATCAAACCACTCAAACAACAAAGACCAATGTATGAATATGATGTAAAAGTTTATTGTTGGGAAGATAGGCTGTCTGTCTAGTTCGTTTCCTCTCTCTCCCTCTGTCCCTCCCTCTGTCCCTCCCTCCCTCCCTCCCTCCCTTTCTGTCATCGGTACTCTAGATTTGGTGATGAGCATAAAACTCATCATTGTTGTCCTTTCTGCACATACAGTTGTGTATCAGAGGCCTAGGATCTTTTCATCCTGAAAAACTAAAAGTTCACACTGAGCGACAGCTCCCACTGTTTCCCCAGCCTTTGCTTCTCAAGCCCCTGGCCTCCGCCACTCCTCTCTCTCACTCACTCTGTGAATCTGACTTCTGCAGATACCTGCTATATGGAACCACACCGTATTTGTCCTTTAGTGACTACTTTTCCTTACTGAACACGTGTGCTCAGGATCCATCATGTGGTAGCATACTACAAGATTGTTTGCCTTTCTAGAGGGTTGGTAATATTCCACTGTGTGTATGTTCCACAGTTTGAGTTTCTTCTGTGTGTTCACTGTTGTGATGCACGCATTCATAAATGTGAAAGACCGAGACTGCACCTTCAGTTATTTTAGCTACACACCTGTGTTGTTGTGTCGTCAGTTCACTTTGCATTTTTTGAGAACTTGTCATAGTGTTTTCCATGGTGGTTTAACCATTTTACGTTTCATCTCATGTACACAAGGAATCCCATTTCTCCATCAACGCTGGCTAGTTTCTGTTTTCTTTTGTATTATTTTAATAGTGGATATCCCAATGAATGTGAGGTGTTATTTCTTTGTGGTTCAACTGTACATTTTATAATAATAATAATAATAGTGAATATCTCTTTTCTGTATATCTTTCTGGAGAAAAGTCCATTCGAGGTCTTTGTCTACTTTTCAGGTGGAGTTGTTTGTTGTTGAGATATTCCTTATCAGCTCTGGTTCTTAGTCCCTTGCCTGATGCATGGCTTCTAAATATTTTCTGTAGGTTGACTGTGGTTTTGGTTAGTGATGAGGGAGACCAGATTCTGCCATTTGATTATTCCAAGTAGAGGGAGGAGCAGGCACCAATTCTCAGAAACAGGAGGCAGCCAGCAAGTGAGAAAGTGGCCCCCAGGGCTGTGTGAGGAGACAAAGGAAGCCTGGGCCTCCTCCACAGGAAGTGAGTTTGGAGAAGTTGAGTGTGTAAATCAAGTCTGAGCAAACAAACCACTTTAGGAGCAAGAAGGAACAACCTGACTGTAACCTCCATGGGGAAGGAACTCTAATTTTTGTGGGTGCCCCTGGATGCAACAGGCAGGAAAACCTTTCGCAAAGAAGAGCAGAGGCGGAGGCTTAGGAAGGAGACTGCAGATGATGGGGAGGGAATCTGGACTGGCTGGTGGAAAGCTCATGAAGCCCAAATGAAGGGAACAAGTGTGGGCAGGAGATGGAGGATGCTGAGTGAAAGAGGTTGGAAGCCGACTCAGATGTTTGCCTTGAGCAAACAAGAGGAGAGAGGTGCCCATCTCTGAGGGTGAAGAGATTAGAGGACACAGCATGGGGCAAAAAAAGGAGGAATACAAAATAACAAACGTCAAAGCAGTGACAAAAGGACAAATACTCTTTTCCTTCCTTCCTTCCTCCCCCTCCCTCCCTCTCCCCCTGCCTCCTTCCTTTCCCCTCCCTTTCTCTCTCCCTCCCTCCCTCCCTTCCATATTACTATTATTGTTTAATTACATGTGTGAATATACACTCTTGAGTGCAGTACCTATGGAGGACAGAAGAGGGAGCCAGATCCCCAGGAGCTGGAGTTAGAGGTGGTGTGGATGCTGGGAATTGAACTCTGGCAGAGCAGTGTATTCTCCTAACCTCGGAGCCATTTCTCCAATTCTATGTGTACCATTTTCTGACTGACAAGGATTGAGTGTTCAGGTGCAAATGCTCCAGGCTCACAATGTTTCCAATTATGAATTTTTAGATCTATGAGTTTTCTTTTTAAGATTTTATTATTTATTGTGTGCGTGTGCATGCGTGCGCGAGCGCAGGTACACGCAAGCCAGGGTGTAAATGTGGAGGTCAGAGGACAACTTTCAGGAGTTGGTTCTCTCCTTCCACTATGTGGGTTCCAGGGATTGAACTCAGGTCATCAGGCTTGGCAGCAAGCACCTTTACCCCTTGAGCCATCTTGCCAGCCCAGCTTACAAGTTTTTAGCTTTAATATCACATCAAAGCAAAACCCATTCTGTGGAAACCATACTTCTAAGTTTGAGTTTTGGTTATTTGCTGCACTATTTGATTACCAGTAGCATGAGGTACAACATGTTCCTGTAATACTGGGCAGTCGCCATGGGCCACAGCCCCCAGTCTATGGCCCCAAGACCATGAGGTGTGTGGCCCATGGTTTTTCTTTTCAAGACAAGGTTTCTCTGTCTAACAGCCCTGGCTGTTCTGTAACTTTCTCTCTAGACCAGGCTCGCTTCAAACTCATAGAGATGCCTCTGCCTCCCAAGTACTGTAATTAAAGGCATGTGCCACCACTGCCTGACCTTTTAAAAAAATGTGGCTATTCAATACATCACCCACACTATTCAACACTTTATTATAAATAGACTGTGTGTCCAATGATTTTGCCCTGCTCTAGACAACTGTTAGTGTCCTGGGTACGTTTAAAGTTAGGCAAGAGAGCTAGAGAGATAGCTCAGAGTTTAGAAGTGCTCTCTGCTCCTGCAGAGACCCAAGTTCAATTCCAGCACCCACATCAGACAGCTCCCATCTGCCTGTGACTCCAGCTCCATGGGATCCAACACCCTCTTTTGACATCCTTGGGTACTACACTTAACTGTTCTCTCTCTCTCTCTCTCTCTCTCTCTCTCTCTCTCTCTCTCTCTCTCTCTCTCACACACACACACACACACACAAATAAAAGAAAACTACTTTTATATTTTTGGTTGTGAGCCTAGCCTTTAACGGCTGAGCCATCTCTCCAGCCCAAGAAAACTACTTTTAAAACAGTGAATATAGGCAGGGTTAAACTTGGACACTCCTTGGGTTATATGTATTAATTAAAAGCATTGTCTTGTTGGTCAGTGCATGCCTTTAATCCCAGTACTCAGGAGTCAGAGACAGGAGGATCTCTGTGAGTTTGAGACCAGTCTGCTCTACAGAGTGAGTACCAGGACAGGCTCCAAAGCTACAGAGAAACCCTGTCTCAAAAAACCAATAATAAATAAATAAAAGAGGCCATGGTCCTATGACTAGCACATCCATTCCACCTTGGATTATCCAAGCACCACCTAAGAATCCCACACATGTGTTCCTAGCACAATACTGGGTGTTGGGGTCAGAAAAACTGGATTATGGTTTTGACTGAGATTTTGGTTTGGGTTTCTCTTTATGGTCTGTTATGATAGTTCAGGTTGGCCTTGAACTTGTAGTGAGTCTCCTGCCTCTGCCTCCTGAGTCTAGAAGGGCAGCTGTGCACTAGTTTTGTCAGGGAGTCTGTACAAGTTGCTTGTCTATTTCCATCTCATCTTCAGTTATATTAAATAGAGACAAAATAATATCTTACTGGTGGAGCTAGGAAGACCGGGTGCTCATTAAGTATGCTTGGAGAAAGCAGGAATGAAAGATTTCAACAAAAATGCACACAGGAGCCTGGAGAGCTGGCCCAGTAGTCACAAGAGTGTGTTGCTCTAGCAGACCTAAGTTGAGTTCCCAGCACCCACTTCGGGCAGCTCACAGCCTCCTTTAACTCCAGCTCTAGGGAATCAGACGCCCTCTTCTGGACTCTGCGGGCACTGCACCACATGTGCACACCCTACACACATACATGCCATTTAAAGTTTAAAATGGATGTAGGTGAGTGGATGAGGGCTCCCAAAGGTCCCTGTCATCCTACCCTGACTCTCCCTTGTCCTTTCTTTACAGAGTCCCCTGGTCGAACCCCAGGCAGACAACAGCTCTGAACCCCTGCCTTCCACAGCTGAGACAGCATCCTCAGCCACAGAGGAAGAGGTACATTATGCATCCCTCAGCTTTTGTGAGATAAAGCCCAGGAGTCCGCAGGGGCAGCAGGACACCACCACTGAGTACTCAGAGATAAAGTTCCACAAGTGACCTGCATGGCTGTGACCACGGCTGGAGGAGCATGGCTGCCACAGGGTGAAAGAGACTCCTTCCTCCGTCACACAGGAGTTCTTCCGCTGCACTCCTTGTCCACCTGACTCCCAGGCTCTGACAACCACTGCTGTGCCCAGGAAACCACAAGCTTGACTTTATTTTGATTGTGTGTGTGTGTATGTTTTGCCTGCTTGTATGTCTGTGCACCACTTACATGCCTTGTGCCTGAAGAGGTCATCAGATCTCCTGGAATTGGAGTTACAGAGGGTTGTGAGCTGCCACATGGGTGCTAGGAATTGAACCCAAGTCCTCTGCAGGAGTAGCCAGTGCTCTTAACCACCGAGCCATCTCTCCAGTCCCTAGGTTAGTTTTTTAGATTTAATTTTTGTTTAAAAATTAGCACATATCATCTACACCATGAGAAGTTTTGTTATATTTTCTTCCAAGTGTATCATGAACTTTGACCTTACTCATCCCTGTTACCTTCTTCTGTCTGTATTCTGTTAGCTACTAGTCCCCTTTCTCTACCCAAACAATCCCCTTTCTAGTTTCATGTTGTATGTATTAGTTACTTTTCTTATCTTGTTGACAAACACAGACAGAAACATGAAGGGTGGAGAGGTTTATTCTGGCCCATGGTTTCAGGCTTTCATGGTGAGGAGGGCAATGTGATGCTCAAGACAGTGGGTACATGTGGTGGAGACTCCACACATCTTGGTGGATCAGGAAACAGTGGGTTCAGGCCAGAACCAGAAGTAGAGATTCATCTTCTAGGCCCAGCCCCAGATACCTACTTCTACAAGTTGGGCCACATCTCTGAAAGGCTCTGTGGCTTTAGAAAATATTGGCATCATCTGGGTACCAAGTATCCAAACATATAAGCCTGTATGAACCATGTACATTCAAACCAAAACTAGATGGGTGGATGACAGAGATAGATAGATAGATAGATAGATAGATAGATAGATAGATAGATAGATGATAGATGATAGATAGATAGATGAAAAATAAATAGATAGATAGATGAGAGAGAGATAGAGAGATGAAGGATAGAGAGATAGATGAGGGATAGATAGATAGATAGATAGATAGATAGATAGATGATAGATAGATGATAGATAGATAGATAGATGATAGATAGATAGATGATAAATAAATAGATAGATAGAAGAGAGAGATAGAGAGATGAGGGATAGAGAGATAGATGAGGGATAGATAGATAGATAGATGAGAAATAGATGAGGGATAGATTGATAGATAGATAGATGAGAAATATATGAGGTATAGATAGATAGATAGATAGATAGATAGATAGATAGATAGATAGATAGATGAGGGATAGATAGATAGATGATGGATAGATAGATAGATGAGAAATAGATGAGGGATAGATAGATGATAGATAGATAGATAGATGAGAAATAGATGAGGGATAGATAGATAGATGATAGATAGATAGATAGATAGATAGATAGATAGATAGATAGATAGATAGATGAGAGATAGATGAGGGATAGATAGATAGGTAGACAGATAGACAGATAGATGAGAGATAGATAGATGAGAGATAGATAGATGGATGAGAGATAGATAGATGAATAGATAGATGGATAGATGAGAGACAGATGAGAGACTGACAATTTGACAGAGACACTGCTCAACTCTGCTTTGCTGTTTGGAATACATTGATGAACACAGCTCAGAGAAAGTTGCAGACAGAGAGCTGGGGATGCTGAGGAGCTGCCCAAAGTGTCCTTTTCCAGATTTTTTTTTTAAACAATGAATGTCTTTTGTGAAGGAAAAGCGCTTTAGAATAAAAAGCATAAGAAAGAAACTAACATAAGAGGAAAAACTGGTAATACTTAACATATTTTGCAATTTTTTTCACTTTCGTGTGAACATACAAGTGGACTAAACCTGTATTTGTGCTGTACATATTATACCTATCACAGCTATTAATGTATACTTTTGTGGGTTTTTGAGACAGTGTGATCGTTTGAATGAAAATGACTCCTATAGACTCATAGGGAGTGTTATAGCGGAGGTGTGGCCTTGTTGGAGGAAGTACAGGTGAGAGATAGATAGATAGATGGATAGATGAGAGATAGATAGATAGATAGATAGATAGATAGATAGATAGATAGATAGATCAATCACAGAGGGTGGGGTTTGAGGTTTCAGAAGATCAAGTCAGGCTTAGTGTCACTCTCTCTTCCTGCCGCCTGCTGATCTGGATGTAGACCACGCAGCTCCTTCTCCAGCAGCACGGCTGCCTACTTGCCACCATGTTTCCTGCCGCCATAATGGACTAAACCTCTGAACTGTAAGCCAGCCCCAATTAAACGTTTTGCTTTATAAGAATTGTCACGGCCATAGTGTCTCTTCACAGCAATCGAGCACTGGCTTACTGAGACAGACAGGGTCACGCGTCCCAGACTGGCCTAGAACTTGCTATGCTGAGGATGACCTTGAGCTCCTGAGCCTCCTTTCAGCTTCTAAATTCTGGGGTCACAGGTATATTCCACATATTTTTCTAAATATTTATCTATATTTTCAATTGTGTGTGTGTGATACACACACGCACACACACACACACACACACACAGAGAGAGAGGGGGGGGAGTGCAGTTCTTGTTGAGTGCAGAAGAGGGTGACAGATTTCCTTGTAACTGGAGTTACAGGTGATAGTGAACCTTTCCAACATGGGTGCTGGGAACCCAACTCAAGTCCTCTGCAAGAGCAGTGTGCACTCTTTCTCTAGTCCCTGATCTGTATTTTCTGTCTCTGATGTCATCCCTGTGGCTCTGTGGCCCTATCAGATGTAGCTGTGCAAATTCACCTATAACTTAGAAGACACCAGCTTCCTCATTGGAAAGCCCCCCTGCCCGTGCGCCTCCTAAACCTGTGTGTGCGGACACATTTGAGCAACTGACACCAGTTGTTTGAGCTCAAAATTACTTAATTTCTCTGTCATTGGCAACACTGAGCTGGGCATCTTCCAGGCTCTTTCAAGATTACCCAGTGTCCGGGAAAGGACGTGGAGCTGTAAACACTGGAGGTGGCGGTGTCTGCAATTAGAGCCTGGAGCTCTCACAGGACCCTGACCCAGCTTGGCCAGGGCTGATTGTTCTAGTGGCCAGGCTGCCCGTGATATCGCCCCTCGTCCAGGTCCCCTATGGGGTCTTCCAATTCATCTGGAAGCCTTGGTTTCTTGTACTCACTGAGAATGACTGGTTCCCTCCCCAGACCCTGTGCTGGTTCAGTTCAGCTGGTCCCCATGGGAGACTTATTCTCCGTTTCTCTCCTTCACCTCCTCACCCAGCTGGGGTGTCCTCTAGGTCTGCCATGGGCTCTTACGTCTGCTTTCTCCTGAGGGAGGAAATGAGGGGAGAAGTCATATCTTGTGTTCCTAAAGTCCTGCAAAAGAGATAAAGGGACTCGACTCTTCCCCACACACGTGCCTGTGAAAGAGATGGCCCTGGGCTTAACCTCCATGGAAGAGGTGACCCTGGGGCTTAACCTCCATGGAAGAGATGGCCCGGGGCTTAACCTCCGTGGAAGAGGTGGCCCGGGGCTTAACCTCCATGGAAGAGGTGACCCTGGGCTTAACCTCCATGGAAGAGATGACCCTGGGGCTTAACCTCCATGGAAGAGATGGCCCGGGGCTTAACCTCCATGGAAGAGGTGACCCTGGGGCTTAACCTCCATGGAAGAGATGGCCCGGGGCTTAACCTCCATGGAAGAGGTGACCCTGGGGCTTAACCTCCATGGAAGAGATGGCCTGGGGCTTAACCTCCATGGAAGAGGTGACCCTGGGCTTAACCTCCATGCCCAGAGTCCCTAGCATTTCCACCCACAGTTTTCAGTTTCAATTTCTTTTAATGTCAGGAAAACAATTGGCCCAACCCACCTTAACAGTCTCACTTCCATTGCTATGATAAAATCCCGACCAAACAAGGCTTCGTTTCAGTTGACAATCCCAGATCCCAGTCGGCCACGGAGAGAGGCAGGCCTGTTTGCTGCCACACACAATATGACGTCCAACTGAGAAACTCACTTGCAACCAAGGGAAGCCCAGCAGAAGCCATGGTCCCACAGACTGACTGGTGATGTCAGCTTTCTTACGTATTGTCACCATACCCACATCACCAACAGCAGCAGCAGCATCAGTGGTGCCAACTTTGTCACCATAATTTCTGCCATATATTCGTCCTAGAATGTTCTCTATAGAGAACACGTTAGAGGTTTAGTCCCTAAGTTATTGAGAGTTGTGAAACCCTTTAAGGGCCTAGTGAGAGTAAGCTAGGTTACTGGAGAGGAGACCACTAAGAGAACTGGAAGCCTTGCTCTTTGCTCTCTCTTTGTTCTCCACCTATCCCAAAGCCAGAAGCCAGAATGTATTGCTTTGGCCCTGGTCCAGTACCAATGGGGGCAACTGACCATGAACAGAAAGTTCTAAAACTGTGATCAAAGATATATCTTCATTTTTATAAGTTAATTGAGTGAGGTATTTGTTAGAGTAACAGAAAGCTGGCTGATACCATCGCCACTGCCTTCACTGTCACCATGGCCACCATCCACTGCTGCTATAACACCATTCTCTCGTTATGTATCTCCTAGCTATCCTAGGACTCACTGTGTACACCAGGCTGGCCTAGAACCCGCCTGCCTGATACCTCCCAAGTGCTGGAATAAAAGGTGTGTGTCAGTGGTGCCGGAGAATTGTCTGTATTTTGTCAATCACGATTTAAATAAACGCTGATTGGCCATTAGCCAGGATGTATAGGTGGGACAACCAGACAGGAAGTAGAGGCAGAGCAAGGAGAATAGAATTCTGGGAAGCAGGAAGCTCTCTCAGCACTCCTGTCCAGACCATGGAAGAAGCAGGATGTGACCTGTCCCACTGAGAAAGGTACTGAGCCATGTGGCTACATAGATAAGAATAATGGGCTATATAAGTTATAAGAGCCAATAAGAAGCCTGAGCTAATGGACCAATCAATTTATAACCTAATGTAGACTCTCTGTGTGATTTTCTTTGGGACCTAATGACTGTGGGACCTGGTGGGACGACAGAAACCAACCAGGCCCCTCATGCTACAGAAGTCTTGCTTGATAACTGTTTTGTTATATGTAATGTTACTATGTCAAAGTTAAAGCCTTCTTTTTTGTTTAAATAGAAAAAGGGGAAATGGTGTAGGAGGGTCTTCTGTATTTGTGTTACTTTCATTGGTTAAATAAAGAAAACTGCCTTGATCTTTTGATAGGGCAGCTCTTAGGTGGGTGGAGTAGACAGAACGGAATGCTGTGAAAGAGAAGGCAGTGTGGTAGATGCCATGCTTCTCCGGCCCAAGATGGACACTGGTTAGACTCATGCCGGTAAGCCACAACTCAAGTGGTGATACACATTAATGGAGATGGGCTAAAATAATATGTGAGAGTTAGCCAATAAGGGGCTGGAGATAATGGGCCAGACAGTATTTAAATGAGTACAGTTTCCATGTAATTATTTCGGGTTTAAGCTAGCCAGGCACCGGGCAGCGGGAGCCGGGTGGCCACCGGGACCAAAAGCAGGCCCATGCCTCTTACTACATGTCAGCAGGTCCAGATCACCCTTATGTTTTAGGAGTCTCTCACGGCCCTAGAGCTTACCATTTCAGTTAGACTGATGGTTGACCAGTAAGACCCTGGAACGCAGCTGCCAGCATATCCTCTGGTGCTGGGATTGCAGCACACGCCCCTCATGAATGGTTTTTTACATAGGTGTAGGACATGCATTTAAGTCTTCATTCTTCCGTGGTAAGAACTTTACCATTGTGGCATCCCTGCAGCCCCATCACTGACACTGAAGCTCATACCAGGGCAGTTCTGTGTCCCCACCCTGACCTTTGTAGTCCGGAGATGTTTTTGGCTATCTAAACTACAGTGGTGGTGGTTTCCTACTAGCACCTAGTGGTCTGGCGCCAGGGCCAGTGCTTGACACCCTGCCATGCACAGGAAAGCCTGCCTCCCCATGTCTCAAACTCTCCATAAGCATGGGCAGCGCTGAAGTTGGGACGTGGTCTACTCTGCTGAAAGCATGACAAATCTTTTCATCCTGCAGCATCTGTCTCTAGTTCCCACATCATGAGCCCCCTCTCCCACCAGCTACTGGTACAGGAAATCTACTTATCTGCCTCATAAGAACCCTGGTGTCCAGTTCCTGGCCTGTTTCTCCATCTGGACATATCTCCTGAGCCATGAGGCCCAGCCCTGACCCCATGGTGTAGAAGAATGGTCACCTGAAGGAACAAAATATAATCAGGGTGTAGACCAGGATCCCACAGACATAGGACTGCCCAGGGACGCCAATATGATGATAAATGTTACCAAGGATCCTGAGATGTGGAGTGCTCTGTGGACAGCAGGCAGTGGCCCTGCATGGAGAGGACAACAGGACATCAGGACACCATACCCAATCAGCTCAACCCTTCACCCACCGTCTTAATCAGAGTTTCTTTAGCTGTGATAAAACACCATGACAAAAAGCAACTTGGAGAAGGAAGGGTGTATCGTGAAGGGAAGGCAGGACAGGAACTCAAGCACGAACCTGGAGTCAGGAACTGAAGCACAGGCCATGAAGAGTGCTGCTTACTGGCTTGCTCTTTATTATTTGCTCAGCTTGATTTCCTACATAACCCAGGACCACCTGTGGCCCAGGGGTGGCACCACCCACAGTGGACTGGGACCTCTCATATCAATAATTAATCAAGAAGATGCCCCACATGTTTGTCTATAGGCCAATCTTATGGAGGCATTTTCTCAATTAAATACGTCTAGGTTTGTGTATGTTGACAAAAGTCAACAGCACACTCAGCTAGATATGGCTTCCTCAAAGACTCATCAGTATTCACTATGTACAAAGCACTATTCAGGTACCAGGGATTCATCAATGATCAAAACCACTTCCTCGGGGCTGGTAGGACAGGTCAGCGAGTAAAGCCGAGCAGGCCTGACGAGCTGAGCTCTACGTGAAGGAGGAAGGCCTGCAGCCTTGCAGGTGCGCTGCAGCAAATGCACGCCATGCACACACACAACGAAAGTAAAATAAAACCAAGCACTGGCCCTTCTTGGGCTGACATACAGGTGGGAGGACATGATTCTTGATATTGTCAACTTGACTGACATGGCATCACCAATGAGACACAGCTGTGCACTTGTCCGAGAGGGCATTTCCAGAGAATTGTGGCTGAGGAAGGAGGAGACATCCTGGGGCTGAGGTCCTGGCCTGAATCAAAAGTAAGCAGAGCATCCAGATTAGTAGATTAATCTCTGCATCCTGACTGTAGGCGCAGTGTGACTCCTGACACCAGGACCTCCCTCACCCCATGTACCAAGATGATCCATCCACGATCACGCCGACTGTGGCGGGTATTCGGTCACAGCTGTGAGAAGTAACTGATCCAAATGCAGGCAGTGGACAATGCGCAGAGGTGGCCGACACGCTAGTTCCTGAGGATAAGGAGTTCTAAGAGGTGACATGCTGACGACACAGGGTCACTAACTCATTGAAGAGCATCACAAAGCACCAGTGACATGCCAGACACTGTGTTAAGGAACAAGCTGACCAGTCCTTGCCTTCCTAAACCTTAGAGACTTGTGGATTCTCATACACATGCCACACCGAATCAGCTCACAGCCCTCTCTGGGCCATGCAGGCAGGCTGGCTGCCTTTGGGGTGGTTTTCTACAGTGTTTAGATTAGCACAGCATTCCATTGTAGACAGACTTGTACTTAAACTGCACCTTGGAAAACTGAGTTTGGAAATGGTGGAATTCTTGTTCCTGGTTCACATTAGTAGCAGGGGTAGAATTTAAATCTGATTCCTTTGATTCTAGAGCATTGGTGTATGTATGTGTGTGCTCATGTGCGCAAGTGCATATGAGTGTAGGTAATGTGTACATGTGCATGTGTCTGTTCATGCATGTGAAGGTCAGAGGTTAACCTCAAATTTCCTAAGGTGTTATCCAATGTGGGTTTTAAAAAGTTTACATTTAGTTACTGCCTGTGTGTGGAGATCAGAGGACCACTTGAGAGAGCCGTCCCTCTTGAACAACTGTAGGTCTCTGAGATTGAACTCAGGTTGTCAGGCTTGGAGGCAAACACTTCCACCTGCTGAACCATCTTACTAGCTCACTTATTTTTGTTTTAGTTGTGTGTGTGTTGTTTTGTTTTGTTGGGTTTTGCTTATTTTTGAGATAGGATCCCACTGTATATCTCTGCCTAGCCTAGAACTCTCTATGTAGACCAGGCTGGCCCCCAACCCTGCTTCTACCTCCCATATGCACAGTATCCACCTGCTCTGCCTCCCAAATGTCACAATATCTGACCCCATCTCAGTTTTCAAGACAAGCTTTCCCAGTGGCCTGGAGCTCCCAAAGTGGGCTAGGCTGGCTCAGCTGTGAGCTCCAGGGATCTTGCTGTCTCTGCCCAGCCCGTGCTGGGTTTATAAGCACACCACCACAGCTGACCTTTGCACCTGGGCTCTGGACCCTGAACTCAGGTCCTCTCGCTTGCACAGCTGGCACTTTACTGAGTCCCCACTGCCCACTGCCCTTCCCTTGGCTCTCTCCCTAAATATGTCAATTGCTCTCCCTCCAGCTAGCATCTGAGCTGTGTGCCTGCTGGGGAGAAAGCGGTACTTTCCTCACTTGCAAAGTTGCCCCTAGTTCCTGATTTTTAAAACCACAAGAAATATCTATTTCTGCAGTGTCTGGACTCTCCCCCACCTCCCACTATGGGAAGTGCCATATGAACACATGGGGGGCAAAGGCTGTGGGGTCAGGGGGTCTTGTAGGGATTCTCCCCACTTTCCCATCAGCAGCGGAGCCTTAGGTCAGGTCCTCAACTCCCTGGGGCTGGGTTTCCTCACTTGTGAGAGAGAGGTGGTAAATCACTCACTGTGCCAGGAAGCCGGATGGTCACACAGACCAGGAGTGTGGCTGGCACATAGAAAGTAAATGCTGGTCAGTCTTGTCTCTGGTGGAATTTGCTCTGACTCCAGGACTGGAGACTCTGGATGATTAATAGAGTAGGCAGATTTGGACAGGTCCTTAGAAGATGAGGAGGGTGTCACTGAAGGGCTCAAGCAGAGCAAACATGGCTCCGGCCTTGCCCTTCCCCATTCTCTCCACCTTGCTAAACTGTTAGGTTGCATTCCTAAAGCTAATCACCAAGGTCTATCCCCTTATTTGGCCACTTCCTCCTCCTAAGACTGACCACCAAGGTCCAGCTATCAAAGTGTTGAAGTCCAGCAATCAAAAGCCCTCTTTGGCAACCATAATTAACAAGCTCAATCAAAATTTAAACACCTCATCCTCACATGGGGTTTCTTTCTTTCCTTTTATAAACTACCATTTGCCTAGAGGTCACGTCTGTCTGTTCTCTATCCAGAGATAGATACCCAGCCCCTCTCCCTTGTTCCTTTCCCTTCTCCTTCACCCTTTGTCTCCTGGTCTTTGTTTTTTATTCCCTGCCCTTTGTCCCTTTGGGGCAGATAAATCTCCTTTGTGTTGAGAACTTGATCTTGGTGTCCTGTGTTAACACTGGTCTTTCATGTCACCAGAGGCTATGAGTGGGGCAGAGCCTCCTGCCATGGATACCGCCTCGAAAGTCTGGAGAGCATGGTGGTTGCACTCATGAGGTGGCTGGATGGTGACATCCTGTAGGAGGCCAGCTGGGCCTCCGGGTTCTCCACAAGACACCGTAGCTGCCCATTTGCTCCCAGGACAGACTGGGGAGGCCCATGCTCTCCTCGGAGACACTAGGAAGGAGCCATGGTGGATCCAGTGGTACTTGGGCTCTGGCCTGGAGACACAGGCACATTCCGATCGCTCACTGGCGCCAGTGACAGCAGTCAGCACAGCAGCGAAAACCTGTAGCACAGCCAAGCAGAGAAATGGCATTCTTGAAAGGCCCGCCTGTAAATCAGGAGCCTGGTCCCTGCTCTTTCCAGAGGAAGAAGGGCTGAGGGGTGGGCAGAGGGCACTGGGAGGAAGTGTAGGTAGAGAAAATAGCTCTGGTCCGCGGTGACACATAGTCTGGCCCATCTGTAGAGATAGGGCAGGTGATCACAGTTATACTTCTGAGCCCTCTGGGATGGCATCCCATCCTCCAGACACAAGGTACCACTATGGGCAACGAGCCCACCCCAGGTGACAACTGAAACACACTAATGGGAGCTTCCATTCTGAGTACTTGTACCGACTGTGGGATAAACCTTGGTCACCCTATACACCACAGCCAAAGGCATACAGCAAAGCAGAAAACTCACCCACCAACTGTGTGAAAGGAACCAAGCTAAGCTCTAAACATACTTCACAAAACTCATGCCATTTGGTCCCAGAAATGATCCATCTTACAGATGCAAATCTCAGAGGAGAGGAAGAGGGTTCAAGTTCTGTGTTCACACAACAGTAGCACAGTCTAGGGGGCACAGTCTGAAACCCATGAGTGGCAGGATGAAGGTCAGAGGTTACGGTCCTCCTGTGAATTAGTTTCCTCCAGATGGTACCACAGCCTTCATCTTAGGCCACTGAGCAGGTCCTAACTAAAATAAGAAAATCATTTGAGATGTCTAATTATGGTTTTCAGTTGAAATGAATATAAAAAAGCCCTGAGTGTTGAGAGATTCTGAGTGGGTGTTGATGAGTTCCTCATATTCATTGCTGCTGTGCTTGGGATCACATAGCTTCATGCATGCTAGGCAGGCACTCCACCACCGAGCTATACCCCAGCCCCTCACTGGGGCAGTCTATTCTGGGACTCTGTCACTGAACTGTATCCCACACCAAGATTAAAATTTTAAATCCAGCTTGCTGTTGAAGGGAGTATAATCTGTGTAACTGGAGCAAGAGTAAAAAGTGAAGGCAATATTCCTAAATTAAGAAGAAAAGAACAAAGTCAGTGAACAGATATGAAGGTTTTAGAAAGTTAATAACTAAATATTAATCTAAACATAATTGGGGATGAAGAGATGGGTCAGTGGCTAAGAGCACTTGTTCTCATAAGGGACCTGAGTTTGGTTTCCAGCACCCACATCAGGCAGTTCATAACTGCTCATAATTGTAATTCCATCTCCAGGAGAGCTAACACCCTTACACACACACACACACACACACACACACACACACACACACACACACTATATATACATATATACTCACATACATATACACATAAATAAAAGCAAATAAAAAGGCAAAATTGTGATTTGAAAATAAAAGATTGATTGTAATCTGCTTCTCTTTGTGTGTGTGTGTTTATGAATTGTGTGGTATGTGTGGTGAATTCATACACATGTGCACGAAGGTATGGACACATGCATGACTTCCATGTGCAGATCAGAGGTCAACATTACATGCATTCCTCAACCACTCTTGAGTCATCTTTATTGTTTTAGTAAAAAAATTGTTTTCATATGATAAATTCTGATCATGATTGTCTCCATTTCCACAGATCCTCCCCACCACCTTACACACCCAACTCCTTGCCCTTTCTTTTTCTCTCTCTTTAAAAAGCAAATAAAGAAAGAAAGAAAGCAAACAAGCAAACAAACGAAAGAGACAAAGTGTCTTTCTGACCTTGAGTTCATCTGTTCTGGCCAGGCTGGCTAGCTAGTGAGCCCCAGCTACCTATCTATCTGTCCCTATCTCCCTAGTCCTGGGATTATAGGCACACACCCCCACACTCAGCGACTGTCAGGGATCCCAATCCCGGTCCTCATGCTTGTTCGAGGACAGCACTTTCCCAGCCCCACATGCCTCTCTTAAAAACAAACAAACAAACAAACAACAAGCCTCAATAAACTCACACTGGCCATTTCTAATCTCAGAATGGGGATTACATCCCTCTCCTGAAGTTCAAAACCCCACCAGGAAGATAGTAGTGAATCTTCAGAGCTAAATGGCCAGAGCTGGGATTTTAACCACACCAAGCTGACTGCAGGTTCAGACTTTCTCATCAGTACATACTGGAGTCTGCCCCTGGCTTCCCTCCCCTCCCTGTTAACTCACAGGCCACACTCAGGGGTATCACTTCACTTCTCTGAAGTATTTCCGGGAAATCTTCTATGGCACACTGAAGATTGTGGCCATAGTGACTGACTCTGTGGATGGCCAGAGTCTTGCCATCTGGGAACATCCTCATGCGGTTACTGCCTGAAGTTGGTACAGAATTCACATATCACTTGGTGTTGGAGGAGTTGGTAAGACATTTGGGAAGAGGAGAATGTGGAGGGAAAGGGTGTGGGAGGAAGAGAGGAGACGTGGAGGGAAAGGGGAGGGGGGAGGAAGGGAGGAGAATGCGGAGGGAAGGGGGTGGGGGAGATCTATAATTATTTTTACAATTCTATAACGGTCAGAATTTGAATCTGTAATGTTTCCCATAGGCTCAGATTTTGAAGACTTGGTTCCCAGCTGGTGGCACTAGTGTGGGAGGCTGTGGAGTCTCTGGGGTGAGGTCTAAGCAGTGGAAGCAGTTCCCTAAGGCTAAGCCTTTAGAGCTCCTGCCCTGCTCTGTGGTCCCCGTATATGAACGGTGTGATCAGCCTCCACCACACCCAGCTGCTGCCATGAGCCGAAACGCTTCACCGTCGCTCCCCCAGTACGCTGGACTGAAACAAACGCCAATAAACCTTCCCTCCCTTGTTCCTGAATGGTCACAGTGACTCCAAGGTAGCTAATACTCTAAATGGGGAGTTCCCAGTACAGCTGCAGAGTTGGCTTAGTGGTTAGAAGCCCTAACTGCTCTTGCGGAAGACCTGGCTTTGGCTCCCGGCACCCATACCGGTGGCTTACAACTACGGTCACTCCAGCTCCACGGTCTCTGATGCCCTTTTCTGGCCTTCATGGATACCTGCATACACACGGCGAACATACATACACTCAAGCACACACATGCACACATCAAATAAAAAAATAACTCTCTAAGAGTTTCCAGTTCAGAGCCCCCCCCCCCCATTTCCTCAGTCCTGTCTTACCTTCTCTCAGCCAACCTGCTTCTCTTTGTCACTCACCCTCCAACCCATCCTTCACACGATAGCCATGTGGATCTCAATAAACCCAAGATGTGACCCTGCTCTTCTCTGTTCAGTAACCCTCCATCTATGCTGTTCCCGTTCCTGACACACGGATCCCTGGTCCACTCTTGTTGGGAGCTGTGAACCCCCAGATCCTAAATTTCTTGTAAACAACTTGTTTTCCTGTGCTCTGAGACAGCCTGCAGCTGCTCTGAGCAGGAGACCCTCGGGAGTTCCTGATGGCAGGGGAGTGATTTCTGGTGGGATTGGCTGGGGCGTGGCTATCCCTATATAAGCTGCCCCTGAACACAGTAAAGTGGGCATTCTTGGGGCATTCTTGTTTCAAGGATGACCCGTGGCTCTGTCTCTCTGTCTGTGTGTCTTTGTGTGTTTCAATCTCCAGCCCTTGCCCGGTTCAGGAGCTGTATGGTAGCACATAGGGGCAGACGGTCGTGGTACGCTACACATCTGCAGCCTCCCTGTGGACTCACTTTTCCTCCATCCTTATTTCTGATGTCTCCTGGCCAACCTGGGCCAGGTGACCCTTCTGGGTTTTCTGGCATCCTGAGATCCCCTGATTCGAGCCTTGACTACTTAGATTTTAGTTTGAGGACAGACCTGTGATCTCCAGGCAGACAGGGTTTGGCTGTGCCAGTCAGCACCGGGTATACAGCTCTCCAATTGATGTATAGTGTGGCACCTAGCATGACCATGGGGGTGGGGCCATAAATGCAGGGAAGTCTGTCTGAGACTGTCTGACGTAGGTTTGATTGTGGATCTAGATTCATGGAAGACGGTGTGGATGGGGTGGGACCCGTTCCCACCTTAGATACAAATTGGTGTTCCCTACTCTGTAATGCCTGGGGTTTGCTATGCAAGAGGTAAAGGTGCCTGAGATCACACTCCACACTGCAAAGTGAGCACTGATATATTCAAAGCCAGTATCTGTGTCTCCTAGCAAATCACACTAACTGTGTGTGTTAGGGAGCATAAAGGATCCTGGAGATAGAAGGGGTTAGAAAGGAACCTAGGCTGGGTGGAAAGGAATCCAGACAGATGAGGGAACCCCTGTTCAGTCTGCTTTCTTACACAACTCAGGACCACTTTCCCAGAGGTGGTACCACCCACAGAGAGCCGGGACTTCCCGCATCCCTCATTAGTCAAGAAAATGCCCTACAGACTTGCCTAAAGGCAATCAAGTGGAGGCATTTTCTTAATTGAGATTCTTCTTTCCAAAGATGTCTTAGTGTGTGCCAAACTGATAAAAACCAGACAGTACACAGACTGTGCTTTATCCAGGAACTAATTACTGCCTTTATAAGCTCATTGGTTACATCAGAGCACTCATGACCTAACTATCTGGACACACCCTCACAGGCATATTGCTAGGCATTTCCAGAATGTTAAGTTGACACTGTTAGTCACCACAGGGCTGGAAAGACAGCTGTGCAGTTAGGAACATCTGCTGCTGCTGCACAGGACCCAACATGGCAAAGCATAACTATCTATAACTCCAGTTCCAGGAGAACCAATGCCCTCTTCTGACCACCATGGGCTTCTGCATGCATACAGGGCACATACACTTACTTACATACACATAAACAAACAAAACCTCAAAGTGTGTGTCGGGGGGCTGGAGAGATGGCTAAGCAGTTACGAGACAGTACTGCTCTCGCAGAGAACCCTAGAGTTTGGGTTCCCAGGGTCTATGTCAGGCTACTTAGAACTGTTTGTAATCCAGCACCAGGGGATCTGATACATGAGTATCTGCACACACATGCATATTATCAACCCTGACACACCCACACAAACACACAAATTATTGAAAATAAATCTTAAAAATAACTCATTAAAAATAAGCATTGCTGTAATGAATTTTCTGTTTTTCCACCAGCTCCAAATAATGACACAGAAACTTATTAATTATGAAAGTTCAGCCTTAGCTTAGGCTTGTTCCTAACTAGTTCTTATAACTTAAATTAGTCCATACTTTTTGATCTATGTTCTGTCACATGGCTCATTACCTCATCTCACCATACTGTCTATCCTGCTACTTCATCCACATCTGGTTGGTGGTTCTGCCTTTCTTTTTCCCAGAGTTTTCTATCTGCCCAGAAGTCCCACCTATACCTCTTACCTAGCTATTGGTCGTTCAGCTTTTTATTGTACAAATCACAGCAATACATTTTCCCACAATGTACAAATATCCCACAACATTTCCTCCCTTTTCTCTAAATAAGAAGGAAAGGTTTTTAACTCTAACACAGTAATATTATATATAATAAGAACAATTATCAGATAAGAATTATATTTAAAATGTCTAGTCTATCCATATTTGGCATATTTAGAGAAACTGTCCCATTATCTATACTATCGTGGCGAGTCAAAACTTTTGTACCTAATTTACTTTCTATTATAACTTGTATTACCAACCCCAAACTATTTTTTAGACCTCAAAATATTTTCTTATATAAACAACTTGAGCCTTATGTCTCTTAACTTTATATACTTTACACCTCTTTTGTGAGCTCTTTTTCTGAGTTTGGTATCAAGGAAAACTGTAACTATATCTAGTCCTTAACCCTATCAGAGACCCAAGAAGGATGTATTATTACCTGAGTAAACAGGAAGTGTAGAACAAACAATTTCCAAAACTATATAAATTGTAGAAACAGCTGGCTGCCTTGACAGGCACCCAAAGTTCCTCTGCAATGTTGGGGCATTATCTTTGGCCTACAGGCCTAGAATATCTGAAAGACTTTTCTGTGAAGCAGGAATTTTGAAAGACTGTCCTACCATGTCTTGGTAAAAAAAGAAAGTCACTTTCTTTTGTGTCCTGCTTGTCCAGTTTGGACAGCACACTGTCAGAAGTTGAGACAAAGGCAGTTTCTTGTCCAGTGGTTAACTTTGTCATAATAAAAGCAAACTCCATGTGGATGTTCTTTGATTCCCACCATCCTTTTGTGAAGTATATTGGTGCTGCCAGGAGCAGATGTGTCTCACAATCTTATTTATATAATAATCCCAGTTCCCTCTCCCTTCCATCCTCCCACTCTCCCCATCTTCTCCCCACCCCACTCCCAACCACTCCTCAGAGAGGATGAGGTCCTTCATGAGGAGTCAACAAAATTTGTCACATCACTTTGAGGCAGGACCAAGGCCCTCCTCCCTGTATCTAGGCTATCAAGGTATCCTTCCATAGGGAATGGAGCCCATTCATGTACTAGGGATAAATATTGGTTCCACTGCTAGTGGCCCCACAAACTGCCCAAACCATACAACTGTCGCTCACATTCAGAAGGCCTAGTTTGATCTTATGTAGGTTCTCCAACTCTCAGTCTGGAGTCAGTGAGCTCCCACTAGCTCAGGTAAGCTGTTTCTGTGGGTATTCCCATTATGGTCTTGACCCCTTATCACTCCTCCCTCTCTTTGACTGGACCCTGGGAGCTTGGCCCAGTGCTTAGCCATGGATCTCTGCATCTGCTTCCATCAGCTGCTGGATGAAAGTTCTATGATGACATTTAAGATAGACATCAATCTGACTATAGGAGAAGGACATTTTAGATACTCTCTCCACCATTACTTAGATTCTCAGCTGGGGTCATTCTTGTGGATTCCTAGGAATTTCCCTAGCACCTGGTTTCTTGCTAACTCCATAATGGCTCCCCTTTCAAGGTATCTCTTTCCTTTCTCTTCCTCTCTGACCTCCACCCAACTTGACCTTCCTGATCCCTCATTTTCTTCTTCCCCCACTCTTCTCCCCTTCCCACTCCCCTACCACCCTCCCCTGTCTCCCCATGCTGCTACTTTACTAAAGAGATCTTGTCTACTTCCCCTTCCTGGGGGGAATCCATGTATGTCTCCCTTAGGGTTCTCCTTGCTTCCTGTCTTCTCTGTGGTTGTGTAGTCTGGTTATCCTTTGCTTTATATCTAATATTCACTTATGAGGGATTACACACCATGTTTGTCTTTCTGTAGCTGGGTTACCTCACTCAGAATGTTTTTTTCTAGTTCCAACCATTTGCCTGCAAATTTCAAGATGTCATTGCTCTTTTCCATTGAGTACTACTCCATCGTGCAAATGTACATTTTCTTTATCCACTCCTTGGTTGAGGAGCATCTAGGCTGTTTTGAGGTTCTGACTATTACAAACAATGCTGCTATGAACATAGTTGAGTAAATGTCCTTCTGGTATGGATCTGTACCCTTTGGGTATGTGCCCAAGAGTGGTATTGCTGGGACTTGAGGTGATTGATTCCCAATTTTCTGAGAAACCACCACACTGATTTCCAAAGGGGCTGTACAAGTTTGCACTCCCAACAGCAATGGAGGATTTTTCCTCTTACTTTGCATCTTCTCCAGCGTAAGCTATCATCAGTGCTTTGATTTTAGCCATTCTGACTGGTGTAAGATGGTATCTCAGAGTCATTTTGATTTGCATTTTCTTAATGGGTAAGGATGTTGAACAGTTTCTTAAGTGCCCTTTGGCCATTTGAGATTCCTCTGTTGAGAATTCTCTCTTCAGATCTGTACCCAGTTTTAACTGGGTTACTTGATATCTAGTTTCTTGAGTTCTTTGTCTTTTTGGAGATCAGCCCTCTGTCCAATGTGAGGTTGCTGAAGATATTTTCCCATTCTCTGGTTGCCATTTTGTCTTGTTGACTGTGTCCTTTACCTTACAGAAGTGTTTCAATTTCAAGAGATTCCATTTATGAATTGTTGATCTAAGTGTCTGTGCTTACTGATGTTATATTAAGGAAGTGGTCTTGTAGTGATATTTTATTTGTATTTTAATAAATAAAGCTTGTCTGAAGTTCAAAGAGTAAAACAGTCTTACATACCAGGCAGTAGTGACACACACCTTTAATCCCAGCCCTAGAGAGGAATATAAGATGGGAGGAGATAGCTCTCACATAGTCTCATTCTGAGGATTCGTGGAGGCAGGATCGCCACTTCAGACTGAGGTAGAGGTAAGAGCCAGTGGCTGACTGTTTTGCTTTTCGAACCTTCAAGTTGAATCACAATGTCTGTCTCTGGGTTTTTATTAATTGTACTACACAGTTTCCTGTGCCAATGCATTCAAGGCTTCTCCCCACTTTCTCTTCTATGAGGTTCAGTGTGGCTGGGTTTATGTTGAGGTATTTGATCCACTTGGAATTGAGTTTTGTGCATGGGGATAGACATGGATCTATTTGCATTCTTCTACATGTTGACATCCAGTTTTGCCAGCACCATTTGTTGAAGATACTTTCTTTTTTTTAAAAAAAAATATTTTTATTTATTTTATATAGAGTTATGCCTACATGTATGCCTGCACACCAGAAGAGGGTACCAGATCTCATGATAGATGGTTGTGAGCCACTGTGTGGTTGCTGGGAATTGAACCCAGGTCCTCTGGAAGAACAGCCAGTGTTCTTAACCTCTGAGCCATCTCCCCAGCCCTGATACTTTCTTTTTTTCATTGTATAATTTTAGCTTCTTTGTCAAAAATCAGGTGTTCATAGGTATAGTAGCAGGCTGCTTGTTTGTCCCCACTGCCCAGAACCAAAATAATCACATAGAAACTGTATTAATTAAATCACTGCTTGGCCCATTAGCTCTAGCTTCTTATTGGCTAACTCTTACATCTTAATTTAACCCATTTCTATTCATCTGTATACCACCACAAGGTCGTTGCCTACCAGCAAAGTTTCAGCATGTCTATCTCTGGTGGCAGCTCCATGGTGTCTCTACTCTGCCTTCCTCCTCCCATGCTACAGGCCAAGCCAGTTCTTTATTCATTAACCAATAAAAGCAACACATAGACAGAAGGACCTTCCACACCACATAGGTATGTGGATTTATGTCAGGGTCTTTGATTCAATTCCATTCATCCACCTGTCTGTTTTTGTGCCAATATCAAGCTATTTTTATGAGTATGGCTCTATAGTAGAGCTTGAAGTCAGGGACTGTGATGCCTCTGGAAGTTCCTTTACTGTACAGGACTTTTTGGTTATCCCGGGGTTTTTGTTTTTCCATATAAAGTTGAGTATTGTTCTTTCAAGGTCTGTGAAGAATTGTGCTAGGATTTTGATGGGGATTGCATTGAAGATACCAATCTTTTGATAAGATTGCCATTTTTACTATGTTGATCCTACCTATCAAAAAGCATGAGAGATCTTTCAATTTTCTGATATCATCTACAATTTCTTTCTTTAAGGACTTAAAGTTCTTGACATATAAGTCTTTCACTTTTTTGGTTAGAGTTACTCCAAGGTATTTCATATTGTTTGTGGCTATTATGAAGAGTAATATTTCTTTGATTTCTTTCTCAGCCATTTATCATTTGTATATAGGAGGGCTACTGATTTTTTTGAGTTGATCTTGTATCCTGTCACATTACTGAAGGTGTTTATCAGCTGTAGGAGTTTCCTGGTAGAATTTTTCAGTTACTTCGGTAAACTATCATATCATCTGCAATAGTGAAAGTTTGACTTCTTCATTTCCAATTTATAAACCCTTGATGTCCTTTTGTTGTCTTACTGCTCTAGCAAGAACTTTGAGTACTATATTAAATAGATATGGAGAAAGTGTACAGCCTTGTCTTGTTCCTGACTTTAGTGGAATCACCTTTTCTCTTCATTTAGTTTAATGTTGACTGTTGGGTTGCTGTATATTGCCTTTATTATGTTTAGGTATGTTCCTTGTATCCCTGTTCTCTCCAAGACCTTTATCACAAAGGGGTGTTGGATTTTGTCAAAGGTTTTTTCCTCATATAATGAGATAATCATGTGATTTCTTTCTTTCAGTTTGTTTATATGGTGGATTACATTGATGGATTTTCACATGTCGAACCATCCCTGTATCTCTGTGATGAAGCCTACTTGATTATGGTGGACAAATTTTCTGATGTGTTCTGGACTTGGTTTGCTAGTATCTTATTGATTATTTTTATGTCAATATTCATGAGGGAGATTGGTCTATAAAACTCTTTCTTAATTGCATCTTTGTGTGGTTTGGATACCAGGGTAACTGTCTCCTCTTAAAAAGTTTGGCAATGTCCCTTCTGTTTCTATTGTGTGGAATAATTGAGGAGTATTGGTAGTAAGTCTTTTTTGAATTTTGTGCTGAAACCATCTGGCCCTGAGTTTTTTTTGGGGGGGGGGAAGACTTTTGATGACTGCTTCTATGCCCTTAGGGCTTATAGGTCTATTTAAATTGTTTATATGGTCTTGATTTAATTTTGGTATGTGGTACCTATCCAGAAAATTGTCTATTTCCTTTAAAATTTCCAATTTTGTGGAGTACAGGTTTTTATACTATGACCTAATGATTCTCTGGATTTCCTCAGTGTCTGTTGTTATATCCCCCTTTTCATTTATGATTTTGTTAATTTGCATATTCTCTCTGCCTTTTGGTTAGTTTGGACAAGGGTTTGTCTATTTTGTTGATTTTCTCAAAGAACCAACTCTTTGTATAACTGATTCTTTGTATTGCTTTGTTTCTATTTTATTGATTTCAGCCCTCAATTTGATTATTTCCTGGTGTGTACTCCTCCTGGGCAAGTCTGCTTTTTTTGTTCTAGAGCTTTCAGGTGTGCTCCTAAGTCACTAGTGTAGGCACTTAGTGCTATGAACTTTCCTCTTAGCACTGCTTTCAAAGTGTACCATAAATTTGGGTATGTTGTGCATCCATTTTCATTGAATTCTAGGAAACCTTTGTTTCTTTATTTCTTCCTTGACCCGGGTTGATTCAATTGGTCATTGTTCAATTTCCATGTGTTTGTGGGCTTTCTGTAATCAGTACTGAGCTGATAAGATACAGGGGTTATTCCATATTTTTTATATCTGTGGAGGTTTGCTTTGTTACCAAGAATATGATCACTTTTGAGAAGGTTCCATGAGGTGATGAGAAGAACTATATTCTTTGGTGTTTGGGTAAAATGTTGTATAGATGTATGTTAAATCCATTTGAGTCATAACTTCTGTCAGTTCCTTTATTTCTCTGTTAAGTTTCTGCCTGACAGTCCTGACCTTGATGAGAGTGGGGTGTTGAGGTCTCTTACTATTAGTGTGTGGGGTTTGATGTGTGATTTGAGCTTTAGTAATGTTTCTTTTATAAATGTGGGTGCTCTTGTATTTGGGGCATAGATGTTCAAAATTGAGACTTCATCTATATGGATTTCTCCTGTGATGAATATGAAAAGTCATTTTTCATCTCTTTTGATTAATTTCAGTTTGAAGTCTATTTTGTTAGATATTAGTATAGCTACACCAGCTTGTTTCTTAGGTCCATTTGATTAGAAAATCTTTTCCCAACCCTTCACTCTGAGGAAATGTCTGTTTTTGAAGTTGAGGTGTGTTTCTTATATGCCGCAGTAGGATGGATCCTTTTTACGTATCTATTCTGTTAGTCTGTGTCCTTTTATAGGTGAATTGAGACCATTGATATTAAGAGATATTCATGACTAGTGATTGTTAGTACCTGTTATTTTTGGCTTTGTTGTTGTTGTTGGTATTGTGTGAGTGTTTTTCTTCTTTGGGTTTCACTTGTGTGGGATTATATATTGTCTGTGTTTTTGTGGGTGTAGTTAGCTTCCCTGGGTTGGAGTTTTTCCTTCTAGTACTTTCTGTAGGGCTAGATTTCTGGATATGTATTGTTTAAATCTGGTTTTGTCATGGAATATCTTGTTTCCTCTATCTATGGTAGTTGAAAGCTTTTCTGGGTATAGTAATCTGGGCTGGCATCCATGGTCTCTTAGTGTCTGTAGAAAGTCTATCCAGGACTTTCTGGTTTTCAGAGTTTCTATTGAGAAGTCAGGTATAATTCTGATAGGTCTGCTTTTATATGCTATTTGGCCTTTTTCCTTTGGAGCTCTTAATATGCTTTCTTGTTTAGTTGTTTAGTGTTTTGATTATTATATGGTGAGGGAACTATTTTTTTTTGTTCCAGTCTATTTGGTGTTCTGTAAGCTTCTTGTCCTTTCATAGGCATGTCCTTCTTTAGGTTGGAAAACTTTTCTTCCATGATTTTGTTGAATACATTTTCTTTGCCTTTAAGCTAGACTTCTTTGTCTTCTTCTAGCCTTAAATTATTCACAGGTTTGGTCTTTTTATGGTATTCCAGATTTCTTGGATATTTTATGTTAAGAGTTTGTTGGATTTAACATTTTCTTTGACTTATGAATCTATTTCTTCTATCGTATCTTCAACACTTGAGACTCTCTCTTACATCTCTTGTATTCTGTTGGTTAACCTTGCATTGGTAGTTCCTGATTGTTTACCCAGATTTTCCATTTTCAGATTTTTCTCAGTTTGTGTTTTCTTTATTGCCTCTATTTCAGTTTTCAAGTCTTGAGCTATTTCCTTTACCTGTTTAATTGTTGTTTCTTGGCTTTCTTTAAGGAATTTGTTGATTCTTCCAATTTTTGTCTTTTCCTCCACTTCTTTAAGGGAATTTTTCATTTCATCTTTAAGGGCCTCTATCATCCTCATACAGTTATTTTTAAGGTAATTTTCTTATGCGTCATCTGTGTTGGAATGTTCAGGTCTTGCTGGTGGAGACACACTGGTTTCTGGTGTTGTCATTTTGCTCTTTATGCTATTGAATGTGTTCTTACACTGCTGTCTGTCCATCTCTCCCTCCAGTGGGTGCAAGTGGGGTCTGTGCTTCAGGGGGTCCGTCTTCCTCCAATTGGTACAGGTAGGGCCTGTGGCATAGGTGAGCACTCTTCTTCCAGGTGCGGATGGGTCCGTGCCTCTGGTGGATGCTGGTAAGACTCTGAAGTTTCTCCAGGTGTAGGCAGAGCCAAGGCTCTGATGGTTGTAGATGTCATGGGAATGGTTGGGGTTGTGGGGAGGCTGCTCCCAGGTCTCTGGGGCTTTGCTGGGTTCAGCACAGAATGTGCCTTAGGGACTATGGTCTAGAGAGTAGGGCTCTCCAACTGGGAGCCAGATACTCACCTCTCCAGGTAGGGAGTGCAAATGATTAAAATATCTTAAATGCCATATCCTGTACATTTCTGAAGTGTTTGAAGACTACCTATCTATCTAAAATATATTTTGCTTAACCTTGAAAATATACCTACCATGACTACAAGTTTGACTATTATAGATGACTATTAACCCTATTATTCTTAATTATACATTACATTTTAAAATGAGCTGCATAGGAACAATACTTAAACAACAGTAGAATCATATAAAAAAGGATAACAAAAATAACCTTAAATTTGTATCAACATACAAAAATATCTTAAACAAGAGTAGAAACATAAGCAGAGTATGTTCTAACAAAAATAACCTTAGGGCTGGAGAGATAGGTCAGTGATTAAGAACACTGACTACTCTTCCAGAGGACCTGGGTTCAATTCTCAGCATCCACATGGCAGCTCACAATGGTCTATAATTTCAGTTCTAGGAGATCCAACACACATGTCAGAACACCAATGCACATAAAAATAAATAAATTTTTTAAAAATAACCTTAAATTTGCATCAATATACAAAAATCCATACCAATATAAAATATTTGAGATTAATAGTTGTTTTTATTTGAAAGTGGATCCAATAATCTACCTTTTATCCTATCATTTCCATATCCCCCCATTTTCTTTTCAGAAAGAGATTATTTTTTTAAAGATTTATTTATTTATTATGTATACAGTATTCTCAGTATTCTATCTGCATGTATGCCTGCAGGCCAGAAGAGGGCACCAGATCTCATTACAGATGGTTGTGAGCCACCATGTGGTTGCTGGGAATTGAACTCAGGACCTTTGGAAGAGCAGGCAGTGCTTTTAACCACTGAGCTATCTCTCCAGCCCCAGAAAGAAATTCTTAAATCCAACTTCCCTTGCTTAGTTTCCTCCCTTACCATGACTTGTAACAATTTGCAACCAACCACCCTACACAATGACAAACATCCATAATCCATTAAATGACTGACAACCACTTACCCTACCTCTTGGAAATGTGGGTGTCATGTTCTCTGCACTACTTCCTGTTGTCTGGGGGGTGACAGCATCTCTAGTGGTCAAGTCCTGGAGAGCTAGTTGTGTTATTTTTTGTTTAGTCTCTGTGTGGTGGGAAAGTATAGAGCTTATCTGAAGTCTGACTGGAGTAGTCTGTGAGGCTGGACCATCTCACATAGTAGCTTTGAAGTTGCTCTGGTTGTAGAATTTTGAGGAAACTGCAGCAGAGGCATCTGAGAGGCTGGATCACTTGGACTACTTGTCTTCATTGGTGTCTGATCTTATTTTTGAAAACACATAAACCTTTAAAGGTAAGCCACACACACACACACACACACACACACACACACACACCTGCCTTAACACAATTATGGAATGGATAGTGTGTACAAGTCAGTTAAAGACGATTTTCTGTTCTATGTTTGAGCAGGTAAAGGGCATCTGTCAACTTTATAAATCCATTTGGACTGTATAACCAAACCTCTATCCATGCCATATGAAAGGATGGCATGTAATAATAAGTCATGAGGACTCTATAGCCAGCAAGATTGATCATGTCTCATCCAGTCTCAGAGCTGTTCCCAAGTCAAGGGATCAGTATATACATCACCTGACTTGTAGGCTTTTTTTCTTTCTTTATGTCTGTAGCCAAGATTTTCTAGAGGTCTCTCCCAATCAAATCTGATCTTTATTAATTTTGAAGAGAACCATAACTTTTTGTTTCTTATGGAAACAAAGGCATAACCTCTTCCCCAACATAACATAATTTCTGACTACCATTTTGAAGTTAATATTCTTAAAATATATAAGTTGATTTAATTTAGGAGTTTCTGTAATCCACTGTCTCTCAGTGGAGAGACCTTGCTTTTTTATATTAGCATTTTAAAAATTCAAAGTCCACAAAACACCATACAGAATCCAGACACCATGTGTATTTCCCATCTTTATATGGCTTATTATTTTATTACTTTACTCTATCCTTAAATACTTTATTTTTAAACTATTTTTCAGACACTCTATACCCATTTTCTGCTTTTTTCTTCAGCATCTAAGCACATTTTTAAATATTCTGTACCTTTTTAGAGGTTTTCTGTGTCTGGACCCAGCTTTACTAAGCGCCGGCAGCGTTCTTTGACCACATGAGACAAATCTTAAACTGCCATGTCAGCTGCTTCACGCTCACCTCAGTGCACGTGCCAGTGGCTGGCTCCTGTCTGCAGGCAGCAGCTGCTAACCTGCACCTTTCTATGCTGCCACGCACCCCCTGCCTGAGAGAGTGCAGGACTAGGAAGCCACACCTTGCTCCCTACCCAGAACTTTTCTTAGCTTTCTCAGGCCCGATGTTTGGATATTTGAGCCTCCACATTGGACTTTCTTTTTCACTGCCAGCCCCAAATAACATGGAGACTTCTTATTAATTATGAAAGCTCGGCCTTAGCTTAGGCTTGCTCCTAACTCATTCTTATAACTTCAGCCATCTCTTTTAATCTTGATTCTGTCACATGGCTTGTTACCTCATCTCTCTGTACTGCCCATCCTGCTTCTTTCTCTCCACGTGGCTGGCAACTTTGCCTTTCTTCTTCCCATAGTTATTTCTGCCTAGAAGTCCCGCTTATACCTTCTGTCTAACTATTAGCTGTTCATTTTTTTATTACACCAATCACAGTAATACATGTTTATATAGTATACAAATATCCTACAACATACCATAGCTAGATAGTGAAAAATTTATCTGGGGGGAAAAAGCAGACAATATTGTCTGTCTCTGTAAAGTGACACAAAGTCCTAGGTAAATTTGACAGCTTCCCAGTCACAGGAAACCCAGGCTCTTCTACACTGTTATTCTGTGATGTTCTTGTCTTTCCCCTTCTGATCCAAGACAGCAGCTGGCTCCACCAATGTGCCCATTCATCAGAGAGCATGAAGTGAGAGATCTGAGAAAGATTCCCTTCAGTGAAGGATGCCTTCTGAGGGTGACTCATGCTTCTGCCTATATCTCATGGGGCCACCCTTAACTGGAGGGAAACATGGTGGATATAGATTATGAAACCTCTTTGCTGTGGACTCTCATCTATGTGAGGAAAAGGGGGAAATCCAGCAAATTCTTCATTGCACTTTTCTTTCTGATGCCAGGGATGGAATCTAGGGTCTTACACACCCTAGCAAAGTGCTCTACTACTGAACCACATGCACTTATTGTGGAGACAGAATTTGTATTGTAGCCTAGGCTAGCCTCAAACTTGCAATCCTCTTGTTTCTAATTCCTGAATGGTGGGATCATATGTGTCACCACCCCGGCTATCTCTGTAGCTTCTTAGCAAAAGAGAATAAAACACCACAGTTCTTCTCAGGGCAAAAGACTTCTCTGTACAGCCAGAACGGATGCTCATAAACACCTGTGCCTCCCTGGTTATCACTTCTAGACAACATAGGGAATGTTAACCTGGGATCTCTGGGGAGCAGAACACACCTGCTTAAACCCTATCACTCCAAACGTATCCTTCCACCAGGGGGAGACAGGGCGCTTGAAACACATCAACTTGGATTGTAGTCTATATTCTCCAGGGGAAAGGAGAGCTGGATGAAAAAAAAAATGAAGCCAGGAATCCCCAATAAGCTTCCGGAGATGAGAGTGGAATGGGAGAGTAATAGCAATGTCAGAGGGATTGCTCAGGAGTTGAGGGGGTTGCTGCTCTTGTATAACATCCGAATTTGGTTCCCAGTACTTACATGGTGACTCACAACTACCTGCAACTCCAGCTCCAGGAGATCTTATGTTTTCCTTCAGCACTGCACTCACATGGACATGCACATGTGCACACGTGTGCATGCACACACACACATTTACAATACTAATAAATCTTCAAAAATAAAGTCAACAACAGTGATAGCATTAAACATTAAGATTGGGGAGAGGCTTGACCCATAAAGTGTTTGTTATTCCAGAATGAGGACCTGAGATTCCCAGAACTGATATATAATAAAGCTTGGCATGGTGACGTCTGTTTATGTAAAAGGCGCAAGCTGGTCCCTGGATTCCCTGGCCAGGTAGCCAGCCTAATGGACACAAATCAAGTCGCTGTCTGGGGCAGGGAGTGTGAAGCTCCATGCTGTGGGCACAGGAGAATCACCTGTGTGCTCCAGTGAGAACTAAACCAGTGGATTAAAGCAAACAACCAGAGCAACTGCAACAAAAACTACAAGAGGAGCCTCCTGTCACCAAAAACTGAGGACTGCTCAGATTTGTTACTACATGATGTGGGATTCCCCTTTGTGTGCTGTGAATACCACTGGTTAATAAAGAAACTGTCTTGGGCCTGTGCAGAGCAGAATATGCAGGAAAAACTAAACTGAATTCTGAGAGAAGGAAGGCAGAGTCAAGAGAGAAGTCACGTAGCCCCACTGGAGCCGGACGGAACTTTGTCCGGTAAGCCGCAGCCATGTGGCGATACACAGATTACTAGAAATGGGTTAAACTAATAGGTAAGAGTTAGCCAATATGAAGATAGAGCTAATGGGCCGAGCAGTGATTTAATTAATACAGTTTCTGTGTGGTTATTTAGGGAGTCTGGGCGGCCGGGAAACGAACAGTGGCCTCCATACAACAACTACATTTATGGCAAGTGTGTGTGCATACAGGTGCATTACACAGGGGGTCAGAGGACAATTATGGCACATGTATATGCACATAGGTGCCACATTGCATGGGGGGGGTCAGAGGACAACTTGTGGGAACTGGTTCTTTCCTTGAACTCGGGTTGTGATTCTTGATGGCAAGCCCCCATTATTTGATGAGCCATCTCACCTGCCAGCCACATTTAAGTCCAAGTCTATCCTGGAGATTTCCAAGATTTACAGAAGTAAACACACTTATTTATTTTTCTTCAAACTCCAAAACTTGGTGCTTCTTGAAAATGGCCTGATGTGAGTATTACAGTCTGGCTGTAAGCAGGCATGAAGCCTTGGGAGGGTCAAGGTTATGGAAACAGTAAATGTCCAGGGCTGCCCTAGCTCTTTGAGACATGCTGAAATCTAATGATGTCAGCCACATACAAGTACACCTCCAGAGAAGGCATGTTCCCATATGTTCCCATCTGTCCAATGGTATTGGTCCTCCCAGGGAATTCTGATGGGCTCTCTGTCCAGTGTGAGAGGATGTCTTGTCTGCAAAATCATTCTTTGGAAATGATGTTTCCAATCTTTTTGTGCTTTAGTTTCTAGCTCTGAAAATACAGATGTCTTTTCTTTTGTGGTTCTCTTTAAACCATCTGTACAAATAAATGGCTCTAAAGATGCTGGAGGAGTGTGTACATTCAGTGCTTGCTGGGAATGAGGTGTCCCAGGGCATCAACATGGTCTCTGCTTCCCTCCTGCATAGTTGTGTCCCATGGATCCCGGCCTGGCAAATTTGCTCATCCTCCATGAGTTTGTTCTAGTTGGGGTCTCAGCTGTCCATCCGTATTGGTGAGGGTGACCTTCTTTACTTGGTCTACCATTCAAACACCGACATCTGGAAGCAATCTCGGGATCATCCCCAGACAGTTTCATCAGCTACTTGGACATCTGAGCCCAGTCACACATAGAGCTAACGATTACACTCAGATGCCTAGTGTGAGTGCTGATTAGTGAACACCTGCCTTCAACATTTTTACCCAAGAGCACTACCCATCTTTTACGCTCCTAAATATCCACACTGAACCTTCATCCTTGCAGAGTTGATGGCCTCTAGGGTCTGCTGCAGCACCTCCCAGGCTTCTGATTGTTGATACAAGTTGAGGCCTGATGACTCTTGACTGACGAGGCCCTGTGTGTTGTAGAACATTGTACAGTGTGAGCTCTACCCAACAAACGGAAGGAGCTCAACTACATTTTCCACAAGGTGAAGAAATAAAATGTTCCCGTACATTGCCCTACCTCACAAGCCTAGGTAAACCTAAGAGATTCCTGAAGGGACTGTCAAAGAAGCCTGAATATTTTTAAAAACTGTCAACAGCTTGTGAATCAGGAAAAATGTCTGATTCAGACCCCATTTTCCAGAGAAGTGTGAGGTGGGAGCACAGCATATTCTCTGCTCCTTCTCAAGAGCCTCGGATGTCTCTCTGGCCTCTGGCTATGGGGTGTCTTCCTGTTCTCTGCATATGATTTTGCCACCTGTGGGTCTGAGGTTTGCCTTCTGTGAACAAGGACTCTGACACTCTCGCAGCATCTCCAGCCCCAGTGTGCCCTTCATTTAGTAATCCCGTGAGGAGCCAGGACCCAGACACCTCCCACCATGATGCTCCAGGCAGATGAGTGGACTTCAAGCTGAGCCTCATTTCCCCACATGGCCCCTGACATGGAATCTATGATTCCCCATCAATACATGAGAATCAGCAACCCTGAGCCCCTCTGATCATCCTACGCCACGCCTCTCTTTTGTACTGTGTCTGTCTGGCAACTGATGCATACAAGGATTGCTAGGATAAGACTTCAATGGCCACAATTCCACCTTTGCTCCATAGATAGCAGAGTTTCACAGGAGATAATGGTCTTTCAGGCAGAGAAAAAGAAGCTTCAAACAGAATTACTGTAGCAGATCCCGTGCTTGCAGCAGGTAAGTCACTGGCTCTGGGCGGTCACAGGATCTGCCTACTACAACACCTAAAATCATCTGGGTTCAGGGAACTGGCCCAAGAACTGCCCCTGGTATGAGCTGTTTGGTGACTATTGCAAATTGATCTGGTATTGAAGGTCTTATTTCATTCAGATCATAAGGTACTGACTGATTGATATAAAACCACGCTCAGGGGCTGGAGAGATGGCTCAGAGGTTAAGAGCATTGCCTGCTTTTCCAAAGGTCCTGAGTTCAATTCCCAGCAACCACATGATGGCTCACAACCATCTGTAATGAGGTCTGATGCCCTCTTCTGGCCTTCAGGCATACACGCAGACTGAATATTGTATACATAATAAATAAATATCTTTAAAAAGATGAAAAAAAAAACACCCTCAGTCAGGATGCATCATGTAAGAATTCCCAGTCATGGCAATGAAGAGGTTTATCGTCCTTGTAAATTCTCTGATGCATGCTAAGTGTTGCCTTCTGATGGGAGGCCTTCCCACAATCAGTGCACACAAAGGGTTTCTCTTACATATGAATTCAGCGGTGCATAAGTGGAGAAACTTTTACAGCCACTGTATTTGAGGCTTCTCTGCTGCATGAAATCTTTGATGGAAGAGCTCTCCAAACTGAAAATGCAGTATCTACATGCAATAAATTTGGCGATGCACGTTTAGTTGAGATGCATTGCTAAATAACTAAGCACGGATGCTGTGTTGGTTTCAATTCTCCACATACTTGCTATGCACTGTGGAACAGTTCCCACAGTAATGGCACTCCTAAAGCTTTGCTCCAATGTGGTTGCTGATGATGACAATGATGACTTCTAGAGGAAGGGCTTTCCTCATTTGTGACAAACAGCCTCTCCCTAGCATGTTAAGTAATGTCTCTGCAGATGGCCTGCTACTGAAAGCCCTTCCTATGTTCAGAACATATATATAGTTCCTCACAGTGTGAACTCACTGGTGACCTCGGAGTTGGCTCTTAGAAGCCAAGGCTTTCCCACACTCACTGCATATGTAAGGCATGTCTCCAGTGTGAATTCTCTGATATATTCTGAGTACTGACTTCTGACACAAGGCTTTCCCACACTCACTGCATATGTAAGGCATGTCTCCAGTGTGAATTCTCTGATATATTCTGAGTACTGACTTCTGACACAAGGCTTTCCCACACTCACTGCATATGTAAGGCTCCAGTGTGAATTCTTGGATATATTCTGAGTACTGACTTCCGATACAAGGCTTTCCCACTGTCACTGCATACATTGTGTTTTTCTCCTGTGTGAGTTTTCTGGTGTAGGCCGAGATAAAATTTCCAGCAGAAGGTCTTGCCACATTCAGAACGCGTGTGAGGTCCCTCCCGTGTGAATGCAACCATGTGCGTTCAGGTGGCATGTTTTACTAAACCATTTTCCACACCCCTGACAGACATAAGGCTTCTCCCCAGTGTGAGTTTGATGATGCGATGTCAACTCGGATTTCTGGAGAAAGGATTCCCCACATTTTTGACATACAAAGGTCTATCCCTAGTGTGAGTCATCTTATGTGTGTGGAAGCCTGACCTGGCACTACAGGCCTTTCCACATTCTGGGCACACACAGGGTTTCTCTCTTGTGGGAATTCTTTCATGTACCTGGAGTTGGACCTGAGCAGAGAAAGCTTCCCACCGTCACTACATTTGTCAGGTTTCTGCCCTGTGTGAATGCCCTGGTGTGTGATGAAGACTGACTTCTGGTTGAAGGCCTGCCCACATCCAGAACGCACGTAAGGTCTCTCACCAGTAGGAATCCGATTATGTGTCTTCAGGTGGGGTCTATTCTATTGCCAAATGAGTTCCCACAGTCATGACGTTCATGAGGTTTCTCTCCAGTGTGAGTTTGATGGACCTGCAGGTGGGATTTGTGGCGGAATAATCTCCCACGGTCTGGCCCCGCATGAGGCTTCTCCCAGTGTGAATTCGGTTATGCAGCTGCAGGTGGACACCCGAGTGAAACATCTCCCACAGCCCGGACATTTGTGAGCCTTCTTCTCTCTTATATGAGTTCGTTGATGGGATGTCAAGTCAGATTTCCTGAGGAGGGCTATCCCACATTTGTGACAGGCAGGTCTCTCGAAAGTGTGTGTTACCTGGTGTTGATGAAAAGCTGAGCTGCCACTGAAGACCTTTCCACACTGAGCATGCTCAAGTGGCTTCTCTGGAGACTGACTTCCAAGTTGTTTAAGTGGTTGCTCACAGTTAGCTTTTCCAAACTGATTGCCTTTGTATACTTTCTCCCTATGAGCAATCTTACATTTAGCATCGCCAGAGCCTTGTGTGAGAGTGGAGTAGATATAACAGTGTCATTAAGCAGTTTGGCGATGCTGACTATCTGCTTCCAGGTTAGGATTAAAACCTTTTGCAAATGAACATTTGGAAGTACTTCTTGGGTAGAAGCACAACTGTTCCCCAAAGCAATGGTTTCCCCAGATTCTTTACATTCACAGATGCTGTCTGTGCTCAGTATTTTATTATTGAGGAAAGGTATCAGGACTCAAAGATGGGATTTGATTTTGCTGATCTTTCTGTAGGATCAACACCCTGCCACAGCTCTTGTAAAACAGAACACCACGAGCCACCTATTGTGATTTTACTTGCTGTGTCATTTTGAACTGAAACTTTCTCAGAAATATTCTGTGATGAAGTGCCAATCCCAAATTCCTCTTCTAGGAAGAGAAGATGAAGGAATAGGCACAGGAACAGGATGGAGAAGGAACCACATAGAGTGAATACAAGAAATCCGAGCCAGAGACTAATTAATGATGCTGCTGGTGACAGCAATGAGGAGAACATCCCACAGCCTGTATGGTATGTCAGACACTCATCTTTACAGCACCCAGCAAGCGTCAAGCAACTATGTCATGGACATACCAACTATGGCAACTATACACACTCTCACTTTTCAAGAGATTAAAAAAACTGAAAAATAGACAGCTTCAGGGAATAACCAAAATTACCTAGCTCCTTTGCAGGGAAGATTGGGTTTGGAGAAAGGCAACCAGATTAACTTTACACAGAGTATACAGATTCTTAGATGTAGATGTAGAGAAAGCAAGGGATAGGGTGCTCTTAAAACAGAACCAAGAGTGGAGTAGGGGACCAGTGCAGAGGGTTTTATTAGCTGTGGAGAAATGTGTAGTGATATCCTTTACCCATTTCATGTGCTTATGATTTTTGTTGCATTTTTCCTTTTTTGTCCTGTGTTGCGGGGAATTAATCCCACAGTTTTACTCAGGCTACAGTCACTCAACCCCTGCGCTAGGATCCAGACCCTGATATTTTCACTATTTTATTTCTCTGTATTTTTAGATAAGGTCTCATGTAGTATAGGTTAGTTTTAAATTAACTATGTGGCTGAGGGTAACCTTGAACTTCTGGTCTTCCTGCCTCTACCTCCAAAGTGTCGCAATTACTCTTGTAATTGTATGCCCAGCTACAGCGTCACTTCTAAACAGGAACTTTACACAATATTGGTTTTGCTTATGCTCTTGATCTTACATTACGCAGCCCAAGACATATGCTTAGAGTAGCTCTAATTTTTCATGTTGTGGAGTTCATATAAATGTACAAAGATTTTAGTTTACTACTAACAATGTCTATGTAACCTATCAGAACTGAAATCTGCTGAAAAGCTTTTCTATAACTCTCAAATATATCTTACTCACATGGACATGGAAATATTCAATCTGCTCTAAACAGTTTCCTCACTTCCTCTACCCACAACTTGCTGGGTCTGCTTCTTTGTTCCAGTTCAAAAATGCTTCAAGGAGCAGCACCTGTAACTGGGCGTCAAAAACTAACTTCCAGTGTCACCTGACATCTAGGGTGAGATGACTGTGTCTAAATTTCAAAAGCAATTACGCTCTAGACCTTCACGCTGGCTTGTATTCCAGGCAGCCCTTCATTAAACAGAACAATGATGCCAAGGGCAATGCTCTTCCTATCTTACGCCACCATTAGCTGGATTAGAATTTCCTCCTTTCAGTTTCCATAAACAGATACTGAAAAGCACCTTCTAGAATAGGTGAAAATATTATCTTATGCCTATCTTTGGAAATTTAATTCTATCTATCTATCTATCTATCTATCTATCTATCTACTAACTATCCATCTATCTGTCCAAAAATAGTGTCCTCAGATTTAACATTAATGTGACAAAATTTCAGTGAAAGCTCATCTCAGAAAGGAGGGGAGGATGGTGAGATGGCTCAACAGGTAAAGCTATTTGCTGCCAAGCTGACAACCTGAGTTTGATCCCAGGAACCAAATGGTGGAAGGAGAGAACCAACTTCTGTAAGTTGTCCTCTGACTTCCACACATGAGCCTTTGACATTCTCTCATGCACGCGTGCACACACACACACACACACACACACATACATGTAAACTAAGGAAGGAGGCTGCCTTGTGGGAATGGTCCTCCAAGCAGCTAAATACAATGGCAGATACAGTGTCAGCACTAGGGCTGCAGAAACAGACAAAGGAGGCATCACAATACAACCGCAACATTCAGTGTGACTGGGTCCTTTGAAGCAATTCCCACAGGAATGCACAGCCATAGGAACATTAAGGGAAATGAAGGATCCAGTAGAGAAAAGAGCATCAATGAATATAAGAAAAAATGAACAGGAACAAGGCAAAACCACATGACCACAAAATGATAAAGTAATACAAAAAACAAAATGAGGTGCTCTATTAGAAAAATAAAATTAGAAAAACAAGGTCTATTTATATATCACATGGGTGATATATAAACCAATCTGCTTGCTGTCTAAGGTGACTGACAAGATGTGCAAACACAAGCCCTTCTGTGTTCATGGACCATAAGGAGGATGAGGTTGAGTTATTCAACTTAGGCACCCTGATCTCTACAAAGAAGCCGGCCAGTTCTTAATGTCCACTGCAGACCAAGTCTTACAGTATCCCCACATCTGTGCTTATAATATAATGCATCTGGCACTGATAGCGGATATTGGAAGGTAGGAATCAACCTAAATGCCCACTGGGCAAGAAAGTAGGCTGATACTGGCCCCAGAACTCTAACGCACCTCTACCTGGGTAATGGACACCTCTGATATGCAAACTCAGCCTTCCTCATCTGTGCCCCTTTCTTTTTTGATCCTGAAGATGAATTCTTCACTGGGAATGGCAGGCCCTGTGACTTAGAAGTGGTGTAGGAGGGTCCTTCTGTATTAGGGTTGCTTTTATTGGTTAATAAAGAATCTGCCTTGGCCTTCTGATAGGGCAGGACTTAGATAGACAGGATAAAGAGAAGAGAATGCTGGGAAGGGGACAGAGCTAGAGAGAGCCGCTGCCATGAAGACATGCTGAATCTTTCCCGGTAAGCCACAACTCGTGGTGACACACAGATTATTAGAAATGGGTTAAACAAATATGTGAGAGGTAGCCAATAAGAGGCTAGAGCTAATGGGCCAGGCAGTATTTCAATGAATACAGTTTCCGTGTAATTATTTCGAGTACGCGCTGGGAGCCGGGTGGGATAGAACAAGGGGCCCGGCGCCGGGAACACAGCCCGAACCCCTCATTACAACAAGAAGGATGTTAGATTTTTAAAAATTATTTTTTACCAATAGCTGGAGAGAGAGCTCAGTGAATGTTTAGTTGTTGGGTAGCTGTTACTTCTCTGATTATTCACTGGCGAGTGAGGATGAGCAGAAGAGAATCCAGGAAACTTGGGTCTTCCTAGTGGCCATGACTCTTCCCCATGCTGAGACGTGCTTTTCAATGAGACAGCTGCCCAAGTAACTAAAGCCCCTTAAGTAACCACAGAAAACCCACATTTGCCAATCTGCACGGGAATGGAAAAATTCTCTTGGTCTGTGGTTAGCTGCCTTCTTCAGTTGGGGTGTAAAACACCGACTACAGGAACTCACTGGGCACATGGGCAAATCTAGATGAAGAACCCAAGAGAACACGATGCTTGTCATGAAAAGATAAGATGGGGCATTTGACTCCTATGGTCCACTAAGGTCCATCTGAGGTCCCAGAAACTGGAAGCTCAGAACCTGCTGCCTCCACTGTCTGTCTCTAGTTCTGGAGATTTGAACCTGGGAAAGGTCCTGCTTACCCCACATGACCCATCCTACTCCTGTGCTCTTAGTCTCACATCAGCAGACATGTCTTCATTGGTGTCTACTCTTGGTATCTCTTGCTAGATTTGATTTCCACAAGAGCTCGAAGCTGGGTAGGCGACTAGAGGTTCTAAGGAGAGCTGCAGGGCAGAGGCCAGCTGTGGCATTCCCCGAGGACTGCAGTCTGGATGATGTGGCATGACCATGGATCTGCAGACACTGGACAGTCCTAGGAAGTCATGTGACCACTGATCCAACATCCAAGTGAAGGCCACTGTGTAGACTTGACAGAGCAGGCTCAGGAGAGTCCCTACTCTTGTCACCAGAGTCTAACTTGGTTATTGCCAAAGTGAGGATGCAGGTGATGTTCGCTAGCTCTGGGTGGGGTTCTGATGAAGGATAAGGCTCATCAAGACCTGGCACATGGCAAATATGCATCAAGACTTTATTTAAATTTCACACAACCATTTCAGTCATATACAATAACCTTTAGTATTGAGGCTGGATGCTATTCCTTAATTTGCCCTATGGTAACTGAGTAGAAGAGCAGGCAAGCATCAGTCTCAAAGGATACACCCTTCCCATTGCCTTCTTGATTTAGAAACTCATGAGAGCAATAGCCATTTCTGGTTCCTATTCCCTTTTTAGGCTAATTCTGTGTCCATCCATGACATGCCACACAGCCTATTTTTTTCTGGCATATCACTTAAATTCACAGACCCAATCTCTTGTGTGGTTTGACAAACCTGTACTTGTGTGCACCAGGTCCTCTATTCACAGACCACTTTATGCCTGCCCATAAGGAGTGGCCCCCACACCAGAATGCGGACATCACCACCAATAATCTTCAGTATCCTTGGATCACTACCAAACTATAGTTTTACCTTCCAGTCACTGAGGTATCTTAGGCTCCTAAATGTCACTACCTTGAAAGTCAACAGACATTTCCCAAAGAATCTAATTTACTGGTTTCCTGAGACTCAATCCCAAACACGGCTCAAATAACATGCCCCAATATGGAAGCAGCATCATTTTAGTCACCTGTCATTCACACACACCATGCCCACGGGGTCAGAAGACAGCACTGGCCCATGCCCATAGACGTGTCCTAAGGCTATTAATTAATTAGGGACTAATTAGGGACTAATAATCCTTTTTGTTAAGATCTTGTCTTTTGAGCTCCAGCACCCTACAGGAAATAGCATTCTGGGACTGGAAAGCCCTGGCACCTGCACAAAGCACCATGCCCAGCTCTGCTGACTGGAATCCAGAGGCAAATGTACATGTGCTTCCGTCCTGGCTTTGTTCTATCCCTCTGTAAGTTTTAGCTCTGGAATAGAAAAGAAGCATAAAGAAAAAACTGAGAATGGTTGCCTTCTCAGTTCTAGCCCAAACTGAATAAACTAGTTTGCCCATATTTATCTTCTTTATGCCATTTTTCTCCTGTGGTCCAGTGTTCGTCCACAGAAGTCCAATCAGTGGACCAATGACTTAATGGGCTCACTGGAGTATAAATCCTAGCATGGGTGATCACTGCATCTCTGGAGCTCACTGGACAATGTGTAGGCAGCTTTATGATCAGAGACTCTCTCATGCCCAGTGGAAATTATTACTTTAGAACCTTGAGGAGAGGCTGTTACAAATCTTATGTTTCAGTAACTTTCTAAGACTTTTAAGATGTTTCTGGTATCTTTTAAATTTGTGGTATTTTGAATTACATGTGTTGGTATGGGTACAACACAGGGAAATGATTGCTACAATTTCCCACAAACTTTAAAATAGTTTGGTAACTGTATGCCTTAAGTCATTAACTACAGAGAGACTTAGTTAAAATCATTATTTCAGATTTCTTTCTGTGACAAAATAACTCTTTAAAAGTCTAACACAGGGCCAGGGAGATGACTGTTAGTAAAGCCTTCGTCACACAAACCTGAGTTTGGCCCCAGGAATAATTTGTAATCCCAGTGATGTTGAGATGGGAGTTGAAAACAAGTAGGTCCTTAGAGCTCACTGGCCACCTGGGGTTAGACTTCTTAGGGAGAGTCCAGGCCAATAGGAAACTTTTTCTCAACAAAAAGGTGTCTAAGAATCGACACGACACTTGAGGTAGCCTCTAGACATCTTCACTTGTGTGGACACACATCTGAGCACACCAGCCATTGTCTCCATCCGGACAGCTGTGCGTGGACACACATCTGAGCACACCAGCCATTGTCTCCATCCGGACAGCTGTGCGTGGACACACATCTGAGCACACCAGCCAT
>PVIU01015566.1:0-47825 GCA_004026605.1 Ondatra zibethicus
TGTAATACTTAGACTCCTTAAAATAGAATGTTTACTAAAACTTCTGTTATGCATTCCTTGCTTAATATTGTTTATTGTTTGTAATTTTGCATTTGGTGTCTGTTCCAATTGTATATAGCTATGTTGGGTTTGGATTAATCCTGTTTAGACAAAGGGGGGAGATGATGGGGGAAGAGCCACTAGCCAATCACATCAAGTTAGGGTGTGGCTACTGGGACCCCAGGTAGAAAATCGAGAGAACTCAGGTACGCACTCTCTCCATGCGGTGTCCGCCAGAGGGATTGGATCGCAACTTTGGTAGAGTGAGCTCCCCTTTTTTCCTTTCATTAAAAATACCTGTTTCTATTGAGCTAGCTTGGTTATTGATTTGTGCCGACTTGATAATTCGTCATCAAGAAAAAGGGCAGAATCCCTGCCACAGTTTTCTGCTGAGGTCTGCAGCAGGGGCTTGAGCAGAAGGTCCTGGAAGCATTGTTTCTATGAAAACTTTGCTGTACAGGACAGAAACCAGAAATTATTTAGCATTCTGTGTGATCACCTCTCATATTTTTGACAACCTCTCTTGACTGATTGTCTGATTATATATTCTTTACTATTCCCATGTGGAAAATGGACCCTATGCATTCCAGCCAATAAAAGCATAATTGAAGTTCATAAATACTGAGAAAGACTAATAATGAAAGCAATCATAACTCTTGATCTTTTAATTACAAGAGGGGTTTTCAAGTGTTTTTGTGTTGAGTTACTGCTCAATTTTATTTATTAGACTGGAGGAAAAATTAAATACTTCCTATTTTGTTAGTAATTTGATTTTACTAGATTTTTAAGCAATATTCAGAAATGTTTCACAATGTTCATTATTATGAAGATAAATACATTTTTCCCATCCAAGATTTGCAGCAATATAAATGACTAACATAGGTAGACCAGTGAACCCAAGATAAATACAGAAACAAATACTGCTATGAAAGGACAAATTAAACCATTAGTTTATACTGATATACTAAACACAGTCCATGTGTGTTTGCCAGATCAACCCATGCCTCTTTGCCCATACATGACAGGGACTGACTCACTTTGAATCCTCTAATTGGAATGTTTCCCAGATTTTTCTCCACACACAGCACATCATGTCTTTCTTCTTCATCCAGTGTGTCTTCTTAACATCAAAGAAACTTTTAGGTCATTTTTACTTGTTAATTTATGTTTATTGTGAGCTGCCACTATTTGGGAGTTATATACTACTACTGAGTATTCTGTATGTGTGTGCATGAATGCCTGCAATTATGCGTGTGTGTATGTGTGTGTGTGTGTGTGTGTGTGTGTGTGTGTGTGTGTAATGAAGTAGTCTAATGTTCTCACTTTTCATTCTTATTCTGACCTATTACTTCCTAGGATAGTGTGAAATTAAGGATGTAAGGTCCCAGCTAGATTGACAGTCAGAAAGACAGAAATAGATCTTGCAATTCTGAGCTTGGATACTTCTTCAGTCATAAAAACTTTCTGGAAAAAGTAAAAAAAAAATTCATTATTTATAAGTTATTATTCTTTGGTTAATCCTTGCTCACAAAGATGTGAGGTTCTATAAATTATTTGAGTTGAGATTATTGGTTATCATATGAAATCAGATGTGAAGGTGAATTAGGGTAGCCAAAGTATCCCATCTAATCTAGTGTTAAACAAAGGAATAGAAATGTTGGATGACTTTGTTTTTTGGTTAAGTGATTTGTCATGAAACACAAACTTGATCTAGAAAGCCAATATGGACCTGAGTCCTTAGTCACGTGAAAGAATAACAACCTGCCTTAATTTTTCATGAATTTTTATATTCATTCCAAGTGGAAGTTTTGAGATATTTAAAACATGAACTATAAAATAAATAAAATGATTGTTCTCTGAATCTAGTTCTTTGTCTCTATGGGGTATAAAGACTTGATAGGAAAACATATTATTTGACATTTTACATACTTAAATGCTCAAAATATTATCTTATTGTATATGTGAGAAAAAAAAGTTGTTACTAGGACAATATAAAAAAAATTTTAAAAAGGAATGACAGAGACTGGGGGATATAGGCTTTTTATAAAGCAGCACAGATTCTAGTCTTTGAGAATGTTTGTTATTTCCTGTGTATAAACCCAGGATTACTATAATACAGCAGTTCTCATCATCAATCATTGCCTGGTACTTGTCCTTTTCTGTTCCCAAGGCTAAATCTCATAAGCAGCCTATATATGAGCCGGACTGATACATGTTAGCCTGTTCCAGGAATGTTGGTCTGTGTCTTCTCAAACAATGGGAGATCAAGTTAATTCATGCATTTTGCTTGCTAGGTATGAATGGAATGATGCAGGAGATATTTTATTAGATGTTGCATTCTAACTACATACATTTTCATCACTACAAGAAGAAATGACATAATGGCTACAGGAAGTATAGTAGTTTAGAAGTTAATGGAATCATGGGCCATTGAAGTTAAAAATGATGGTAAGGATTATCTACTAGCATCTCCTAATTTCAATTAGACATTCAATAGGAAGCTAGGTGAAATGACATGTAGAGGTAAAAAATAATACTAAATATAAAATTAATAGATGCGAGGAAAGAGACAATTTCTTGACTACAAAAGCAACAAGTTCTACATATTTTCATTAAGTCTCTTGTTTATGAACATCTTCTATGGAACATCTTAGATTAGACTATTATAAATTACTAAGAACCTAGTTTCTACTATTGATTGTAGACAAATGTAAGAAAATACAATTTGAGGGAAGTTAGACAATGTATCAATCTAAATTTTGCCACATATAAAAAACAAACAACAGCTGGGTGATCATGGGGGTGTGCCTTTAATCCCAGCACTTGGGAGACAGAGGCAGGTAGATCTCTAAATTTGAGGCCAGGCTGGAGTACAGAGCAAGGGCCAGGACAGGCTCTAAAGGTACACAGAGAAACTCTGTCTTGCAAAGTATCCCTCCCAAAAAAGTGAGAGAGAAGAAGAGGAAGAGAAAAAAAGAAAGAGAGAGAGAAAAGAAAGAAAGAGGAAGAAAGAAAGAAAGAAAGAAAGAAAGAAAGAAAGAAAGAAAGAAAGACACCAGCTGGGCAGTAGTGGCTCACATCTTAATCCCAGCACTCAGGAGGCAGAGGCAGATAGATCTCTGTGAGTTCAAGGCCAAGCTGATCATCAAAATGAGTACCAGGACAGCCAAAGCTACATAAAGAAACCCTCTCTCAAAAATCAAACAACAAAGAGTATCAACAGGCCGCTTATTGGTTCTCGGCCACTTAGCCCCGATATAATCACACAGAAACTGTATTAATTAAAGCACTGCTTGGCCCATTAGCTCTAGTTTTTTATTTGCTAACTCTTACATTTTAATTTAACCCATATCCATTAATCTGTGCATCACCACGAGGTCATGGCCTATCAGCAAAGTTTTAGCATGTCTGTCTCAGGCAGAGACTCTATTGCTTCTCCCTTTCCACTTTCCTTCTCCCAGCATTCAGCTTACATTTTCCTGCTTAGCTCTGTTCCCCTATAGCTGTGCTATAGGCCCAAAACAGTTCTTTTGTTAACCAATGTTATTCACAGTATACAGAGTGGAATCCCACATCAACAAAGAAAGAAGGAAAGGAGGGAGGGAGGAAGGGAGGGGGGGAAGAAGGAAGGAAGGAAGACAAACAGAGGTTGTATTTGAGAATTAAAAGTAATGTAAGTGAATCAGGTATATTTGGGAATTAAAATTAATGTGAGGCAAAATTAAAAGCTTATAAAATTATTGGAGATTTCATGTCCTTAAGTAAGTGAACATTTCTTTTAAAATACTAGAAAATTATAAACACTAAAAGGAAATTTACACTTAATAGTGTACCTGTTACAAAAAAAATAAACTTAATAAAATTCTGAACATGTTTGTTATTAAGATTGTGAACACAGGTAAATATACAAGCCACACATGCTCATTCATGTAAATATGCTCATATATGCACACACAGAAAGAAACATGCGCACATGTACAAACATATATACTAGGACAAGGAAAGGATCCTTACAAATTTCTAAGAGAATGAAAAAGCCTGCATAAGTAAATGGACAAAGGATATTTATTATATAATTCATAAAACAGTTAAAAGAGAAAGATAGCAAATAAGACATTCTATTTCTCCAGTCATCACAAGATTTAAAATTACATAAACAATAAAAATTTCTTATATGTATTAGACCCATGAACATTTTCTTAAAAGAGAAAAATATGCACTTATGCAAAATCTGTGGATAAAGTGAGGTCTTCTCCTTGCTGCCAGATATGTAAAGTTTTAAAAGTTTTCTAAAATCAATCAGGAAATATCTTTGAAATCTATATTGAATATACCCTTGATCTTAGAACTTTCCTGAGGCCTCCCCATAAAATAAAAGCATAAAGATATAATGACAAGAATGATTTCAGCAATGTTGGTTTTAGGGAAAAACCTCAGCGAGAAAATGTCATCGTTAAAGAGTAAAGCTGATTAAAAGAGGTCACATTATCACTCAGAGTAATTTATAACTCAGTCTGAAAAAAATGCTCAAATTTCCAAGTTGGCTCAAGCGTTCCCATGACTTTCCATATTGAGAAAAATAAATGTCCAGGGGAATATATTTTGTCATCAGATTCTAAAGAACAATAGCAAACAGCTATATTTATTTACAGGTAGAGATGCAGATGATGGATGAATAGGCAAGTATGTAGACATTTTTGTGTTGACATACATGTATTTATATGTAATTATTTTAACATGAAAAAGACATAATATTAAATAAGAGCCTTGAGAGTGACCCGAGTACATAGGAGGAGAAGATGGGTATAATTCAACAAGTAGGAGATAACATGAAAATGTGTTCATATAAGCAAAGTTACAGATACTTTGGAACTCATTCAAATTAAAATAGCCCTTTTGCTAATCAACCCAGAATATTTTGTGTAGTTCTGGTCAAATGTGAGACAGATTTTAAACTGAGGAAGGGTCATGAAAAAAATCTCAAACCATCAAATTGACACAAGCTAGAGTGTCAGTCTGGAGCGAGGTTCTTCCTTTCAATAATCGCTGCCTCCCCTCATAGTCAGCAGATGATTTCACCACCCACTCCAGAAAGAAAATAACATCAATGAACCAAAATTGCTCCACTGCCCACTGCCGCATCTATAAACTTAAGCCCAGCTGATTCAACCCTCCCCTTCCCTCCTGTTACCTACAGTTGAATTCATCTCAGGTTCTGTGATTCCAGAGTTAATATCCTTCCCAGAATATGTATTCTATTTATTGTTCTTTCCTTTCACATCTTGCAACTTTCTCTTCCCTGGGACTTTATAGAAAATATTACTCAAATATAAGGTTTGCTTTAAAAGTTCTAAAAGGTTTTAGGTCTGGCCAAAGAATGTATGAGCTGAGTCTATAACATTTTTTAATATTTAACAATATATGCCAAAGCAATCAAAGACTACGGGGGATATGTCAAGATGACTTAACATCCTCAACAAGCTCCCAAGGGACACAGGTGATAAAAGCTGAGCATCACCAAATATCATAATTTCAAGACATATGTTAAAATCTAACATGTATAATGTTCAATTTTATAAAACATTCAAATGCCCAAGTCATTTTTGGTATATGTCTTTTATTTAGTTACAACAATAAATAATAAACAATGAAAGCACTTTTTCTTATTTATAGAAATTGTATCTCATTGAGATTACTTATCCTAATACCCCCCGCCACTGAAATCTTCAGAATGCCTTTCAAGTGTTAGTGCCTCAGCTCTTAGTGTGACTTGGTACTGTAGTGAGGGGGTACTCATTACTACATATAGCAATTTCATTTTAGGAGCCTACCAGTAATTATCACTCTGTTTGCACAGTGCCTCTCCAATTGTTGCAATGTGACACACATATTAAATCATGTGCAGCGAATGGATTCAAAACACTTCAGAAAGGGGCAAGCAAGAAATATCTAGTATAATTTTGACATATGTATCATACAGTTTAACCTAATTTATTTTCACTTATTCCATTCTTTTTGGTTTTAAATAATGTCTTTAATTTATATTTTTTTAAAATTAAAAAAGACCTATTTTTTGAGGGCTGGATAAATGACACAGGAGTTGAGTGCACTAGCTGCTCTTACAAAGGACCCAAGGTCAGTTACCACAACCCACAACCCGTGACTCACAAGTACCTATATCCCTAGTTCAAAGAGACCTCTCTTCTTGCCTGCACAGACACTGCTCACATGTGGTGCACATACAGACATACACACAAAACAAAATAATTGCTTTAAATGAATCTTTTGTTCTGTGGAACTTGAACAAAATAGCCAATTACTGACCACTTAAGCATTAGGGAACGTGAATGTGGAAGCGACTTTCCATTCGCAATAGACACACCCTCAGTAATTGTGAATAACCCCTTCAGCATCAGTCAATCCCTTCTGAATGTGATTTTAATGAAAGCAATATGATCCAAAGCAGCCTAAGGGTAAGAGACTACAAGACCCTTAAATTCCAAAAATAATTAACAAGCAATTTCTTTAAAAATCACTTTGACTCAAAAAAATACTTGAGACCAAACTAATCATGGAGAGAAAACCATCCGCCAAGCCAAACACCCATGAGGGTTAATATCTTGGATGTTTCTGGTCCTATCCAGCAAGAAATTTATGTGCTGTCCTGGTAAACACTGCCTAACTATGGAAATTTTTCTTTCACATCCTAGGCATATCTTCCTATTTTGCCCAAGTCATTAAATCAATGTTCATTGTTTCTTTGCCCAAGCACTATTTCAATGTAAACAACAATTGGTCCTTGATCTTTTCCCTTTCTTGGTGTCATGTGTGTTCATAATATTCAAATACCTATGGGCACAATTTTCATCAACACTAATATTGTTTATTTTTGTACAGTCCACTTTAATGATTTGATTGCATTTTATTCTATTTCATTGAAATATTCTAAATGGACTTCACTACACACTAATTTGTATCAGCATATTTGCAATTTTAAAATAGTGCCTGATTTGATTTTTAAGTGCATTCATGTGGGATTTTTGTAAATATTTTCCTGGATTTGAGCAAGAAGTTTTAAGTACAGATAAAAATGACTTTTCATAAATAGAAGAACAAAAATAATAATAATAAAAGAACCCACACAACAGCAATCACATTTCAGCGGAGTATTTAGGATGAAGATCATTTGAAAAATATTTTGTGGTAGTCTTCTGAGTCAGTTGCTGAGATCTCAGAATACTGCAATTAATAAGCTAGAGAATCACCCACTTTTCAGGGCATTGAAAGTCTTTAATTAAACAAAATTGTTCACAAGGAAATCAAATCGAATGGATGTTTTATTACTAGGAAAAGTATATTCTCTTATGAGAAAAGATTGAGAAAACTTGACTTTAAAAAGTAGACTCCCTGGGGGAGACAGATTTAAATAATAAATAGAACTTAGCTAGTATGAAGAGCCTGCAAGTAATGCAGGCTATGTGAAGAAGATTTAAATTGACCCTACTTTCTTCAGGGGTATAGTCACTGAAAGGTAGATACCCCATTCTTCAGTAAATGATCTCGTTCTCACACTGATGCAAACAATCTTAAGCAAATGCCATGACTCACACCCAGAAATAAAGACAAGAAAGGATGGGGACTTTCCAGCAAGGATTCAACAGAGGAAGCAAGGGAACAAAGAGAGCCTAATGGAAAAATACTTAAATTTATTATATATATGCATAAAATTGAGAGAACTAGCTCTGCTGTACATCAGCTGCAGCACACAGAAGAGCAGGCCCTGCACCCCACCTGGGAAGCACACTAGAGTTGACCCTGCTGTTGAGGATATAAGTGAGCCAGCCCTGAGGGTGTGAGAGCAGCAGAACTGACCCAGCTATCCCATCATATGCCTTCTACAGAAATCCGGACAGAGGGCTTGAACCTTGTTTGGGCAAAACCATATAACTAGCCCTAGTGATAAGAGTGAGGGGACCCAGATCTGAAGCTCAAAAACCAGGAAAATTGGTTCAGCTCTTTGCTGTAGGCTGCATTGGGTAAAGCTAGCTGAGGCAGTACTGGAGAGCTCATCTGGGTACAAACGATGAAGGAAAGGTAGCCAGCTGACTAACCCAGTTACCAGACAGACCCAGAACCAGGGCTAGAGCTGGCCTACCCCAACATCCACCGAACTTATGGACTATTGGAGCATGTGAAGGAGATGAACCAAGAGATCCAAAACAGCAGGATCTCCATGGCACAGAACAACAACAGGATATCCATGAGGAGCCCCAGTGAGAACCGATTATCTATGGTATAGGAGAGACCAGAGGCCTCAAGCCAGACCACTGACGTGTGGCAATGAACACTTACAAGTAAAGGTGAACAGACTAAAGGGTAAACAAACTACATGTCTCAACAGGCCACACCACAGCTTCCAAGACAAGATTCTCCTTTTGTTGTTCATTTGTTTTTGGTTTTAGTTTGTATCTTTGTTTTGCTTGGTTTATGATTTTTCTTTTAAATTTGGTTTTGTTTTGAGTGGAAGGTTGCATGGGCAAAGGGGGAAATGCAAGGAGACAGGGAGGTTTTCTTTGCTTTATGTCTAAAAACCACTTATGAGTAAGTACATGTGATAATTGTCTTTCTGGGTCTGTGTTACCTCACTCAATATGATGTTTTCTAGATCCATCCATTTGCCTGCAATATTCAAGATGTCATTATTTTTTCTGCTGTGTAGTACTCCATTGTGTAAATGTACCACATTTTCCTTATCCATTCTTCGGTCGAAGGGCATTTAGGTTGTTTCCAGGTTCTGGCTATGACAAACAATGCTGCTATGAACATAGTTGAACACATGTCCTTGTGGCACGATTGAGCATCCTTTAGGTATATACCCAAAAGTGGTATTGCAGGGTCTGGAGGAAGGTTGTTTCCTAATTTTCTGAAAAATTGCCATACTGACATCCAAAGCAACTGTACCAGTTTGCACTCCCACCAGCAATGCAGGAGTGTTCTCTTTACCCCACATCCTCTCCAGCATTAAATTGTCATCAGTGTTTTTTATCTTGGGCAAAGAAAACCAGTCTACAAATCACAATCCCAGAGAACCTAGACAACAATGAGGACCCTAAGAGAGACACAGATGGATCTAATATACATGGGAAGGAGAAAAAGACAAGATCTCATGAATAAATTGGGAGCATGGGGACCATAGGAGAGGGTTGAAGGGGAGGGGAGAGGAAGGAAGGGGAGCAGAGAAAAATGTATAACTCAATAAAATCAATTTAGAAAAAAGAGCAAAAACAAAAGCAAGGGGACAGGGAGATAAGTGGAATCAGAATGCATGATATAAAAACCCACAAAGACTCAATAAATTTTATGTATAAAGAAGAGAAAGCTTAGCAGGTGATTTTTCTTTAAATTATTTTCTTTGAAAATTAACCCAACATTTCACCATTTCTTAAATCTTCTAGTTTATTACTCTTTTTTCCACATTGCAGATCCTTGCTGATAGTTTATATTTTTCAGGAAATCATAGAACTCTGGACATCAAATGTGCCACTGTATTAGCAGAACCTCCCCAAATGCATCAACTAAGGACCAATCTCCCAAATCAGGAGCTTGTAAGACATTCCAGATTGAATCCATAACAATATTCATTTTAATATGATTAATGTGTTATCCATTTTCCTGCTTAGCTGACCATTCAAGCTATTTGTTGTATTTATCTTTTTTATAGATTCAAATCTATAAGAAATATAATATATCCTTAAATATAATTTCTTGAATATTTTATATAAATATATAATGTTCAAATCTATTTTTTCATATTGGTTTAAATAATATTATTGTATATAGTTCTGTGTCTTTCACATAGGTTTACATTTATGTGGAGGGCAGGAAATGAATTCAATGTTCCTGGTTCTTGAGTAACAGGTGATTTTAAAGTGCCCAAATGTGTGCTGAGAACTAGACTTGGGTCCTCTGGGAGAGTCACAAGTTCTTTAACATCTGAACTCTCCCTAGCCCCCTCATACTATTTTATGATACCCCTTAAAATCTGTTTGGTAGAGTTCCTTTTACTTTGATAAAATCGTTATTTCTCTTTAAATTACCTTTAGAATTTAATTCTTATTCATAAATATTCTTAATAATCTTATATTTTATAAAATTGGTTATCTTGAAATCATGTTTAATAAATTTATGAAAAACATCTACTTTTGTTTGATGTCTTCATGAGTCAACTCTATTCCTGGTTTAACTTTATAGTTATTATAAACATTTAAGACAAAGTATTTGAGGGATAAGATAAAATTAATATTTTCAGTGTATCACTTTTATGAAATTTATTTTTCTCTCTTCCCATTAAATCAGTTAGTTCTATGTACTTGTGGTAGGTAGTCCTTATAGCTGTATTTTATCCAAATATCCATTCCTCAATAGCAAATTACATACAATTAACTATGATCTATAAAGCACAGTAGTAATTTATTAGGAGGAGGAGTTTTTAGCAAACATTTAGCACAGGGGTTAAGATAAGTGCTCAGAGAAAGAATATTACACTCAAGAGTTTGATATAGATTTCTCCAAGGAGAAGGGTAGCTTTGGTATATTTTAGCATGTGCACACTTTTTTTCTCAGATTCATTGCTTATTCTTGTATTTTCCATCATGGATAATATTGTTAATTTCAAATACTTGCTTATCTTAGTGCTAATATCACCATTTCTTCTTTTTCTTTTGTTAAAAATATGGCTAACTGCTCAGTAGTTCCACTAAAAACTAAGGACTGAAATTAAATGCAAGTGTAGAAAATTACATGTAGGGCTGGAGAGATGGCTCAGTGGTTAAGAACATTGCCTGCTCTTCCAAAGGTCCTGAGTTCAATTCCTGGCAACCACATGGTGGCTCACAACCATCTGTAATGAGGTCTTGTGCTCTCTTCTGGCCTGCAGACCTACACACAGACAGAATACTGTATACATAATAAATAAATATTAAAAAAGAAAAGAAAAGAAAATTACATGTACACATATATGTGAAAAACTTAGTGGTTATTCCTCTTTTCAAATTTATTTTTACAAGTTTAGTTCTGTGTGTGTGTGTGTGTGTGTGTGTGTGTGTGTGTGTGCACATGTGTGAATACATAAGCAGAGTCCCTTGAGACTGGTGTCACGGGTGTTTAAATGACACCTGATGTGGAAAGAACTTGTAACTGCTAATTCATTGTTCCAGCCAAATTAGGTTTTTTAAACAAATATAACACCATTTTACCTTTAACATGGGATTACCATCTGTAAGCTATGAATATGTTTTCTTGCCATTGGTTAATAAAGAAGCTGTTCTAGCCTATGACACAGCAGAATAGAGCTTGGTGGGAAAACTAAACTGAATGCAGGGAGAAAGAAGGTGGAATCAAAGAGACACCAAGTAGCTGTTGAAGGATGCCAGACCCTTACTGGTAAACCACAGCCTTGTGGTGATACACAAATTAATAAAAATGGGTTAATTTAAGATTTAAGAGCTAGCTAGCAATATGCCTGAGCCATCGCCAAACAGTGTTGTATTTATTATTCGGGCTTGGGTGCCTGGAAACAAAAGAGCACCCTCCACTTGCAAAATGGCACCGCATAGCCTGTCACCCACTTGGTCCATGTGCTTGTATGCCTGGCCCACTTGAGGTCAGGAGGAAAGTAGCTGAAAGCACTGTAGCACGGCTCAGCACTCCCCACCTGAGAAAGCGGTGGGATCGGGTCTGCTAGGCATGCACTGGCAGTAGAGCATGGAAGAGTCCTGCTGCCATACACAGAGATATTTCCATGCCACACAACTTGCTGCAGCACAGATTTAGCTTTCATTCAGACACAAAAATGGTTTATGCATAGTACGGTTCTTCCCAGAGTTGATGTGAGAAAACAGCTCCCATACAGTAGTCCCAGAGCTGGTGATAAATGTACCTCCACCATATTGAAAGGCCAAGACAATCAGAGTCAGCATCCAGGGCTGCTGCGACCACACTGCTTACCATTTTAAAATGTTCCTTGTAAGAAAAGGATTTCAGGTACACAATAGGACAGATTCAGACATAAAAGACCTCTAAATGAGAAGCAGTGTGTTTAAAAATGTATATAGGCTTGGGAGAGAGAGGAAAGGAGTGTAGAAATATTTCAAAAAATAAAACAGTCTTTAAAGAGACAGTAAAAGTAAAGTACAGACATATAGATTAAAGGAGTAAAGATAATAAATATTAAAAAGTGATAGAGTAAAAAAAAGCTACCTGAAAATGGAAAATACACAGAGAATCTATATTATGCATATTATAGTATTTTCTTTGATTTACTTTTTTTACTACAGAGAGAAATTTGATTCTGGAGGCTGCTAAGCTAAACCAACACATATATATTTTAAATGTACCTTGACTTCAAAATTTGAGTCTGAGAATATTTATATTGGAAAAGAAGTTCTGCTTTTGTTTCCACAGAAGATGAGAACCTGTGGATTCCTTCCAGGCTAGTGTGGTTTGGTGGAACGAGACCCACACAAAGGTATCTGTGAACCCTAAAAGTAATTCACACAACAAACAGCAAGAAACAATTTGGGGAAAACAAGGCCCATATTCTCAAAACGATAGTTTATAAATGTTTGTTTTCATTTACAGGGGGTATGATAGAGAAAAGAGTACTTTAACTTGATATGGACTTTGGTTTATTGATACAAATTTAAAGTCAATTTTGTTATATGTATATTTCCTCTCTCATTTTAAAATGTAATATATAATTAAAAATTGTAGATTAATAGATAATCATTTCTAATGGTCAAACTTATAACCATGTAAGTTAGGTTCTCTAGATGTACAGAGATTTTTCAAATGGTAGGTATTTTATATCTTCTGGCATTATATATGCTTATATTATTATTATATATTGTGGTATTATATACACTTCTGGTAGCACCAATCTACTTTCCAAAAGTTGGGATGGTTCTTCAGGGTTCATGCTTCACAAAGGAAACTTCCAGACATTATGCAGAACACAGAAGAAAGTGACTGACAATATGGGAAAAATAGTCTTTTAAACTTCCTGCTTCTTGGAAAATTCTACTGGATACTATGAACCTATAGGCTGAAGATTGATGCCCCAACATTACAGAAGAAGTTTGGGTAATGATCTGGGAATCAAGATGTCTCTGTCAATTCTAGAGTTTTAGAAGTTGCTTACAATTTACATCTTGTTTATTTAGATAATATATCCTTCTGGGGTATTTGATGGAGGTGAACACAGATATTTACCGTTTTCTTTAATTGCAATAAAAGATAAATTAGATATGAAACTTTAGATTCACAAAGATAGAAAAATTTCTTTAAGTTTTGCCTAATACAAATATAATAGCTATATTTCTTGCTTAATACCTATTTTGTTATATGTAATTTTATTCTGTTAAGGTTAAATCTTTCTTTTATTTAGACAGAAAAGGGGAGATAGCATGGGATTTCCCTCTGTATGCTATGAATATGTCTTATTACCATTAGTTAATAAAGAAGCTGCTTTAGCCTATGGCAGGACAGAATAGAGCTAGGTGGGAAAACTATACTGAATGCAAGAAGAAAGAAGGTAGAGTCAAAGAGACGTCATGTAGCTGCTGAAGGAAAAGGATGCCTGAATCTTACTGGCAAGCCAAACCCTCATGACTATACACAGATTAATAAAAATGGGTTTATTTAAGATGTAAGAGTTAGCTAGCAATATGTCTGAGCCATTGGCCAAACAATGTTGTAATTAATATAGTTTCTGTATGATTATTCAAGTCTGGGCATCCAGGAACTAAAGAGCAGTCATTCTCTGCTTACATACATTAGTTCTAATAATATATAGGTATAATTTTATTTTTCCTTTTACTCTCTTTTTCCAGTTCAGTTAAATGCTTTTTTATATCCGAATATGAGGTATTTGATGATTTAGAAAATATCAGCTCTTTCTTGAATTGATATTTACTGTTCTCAGTCTCAAAATGCAAATTTTTCCATGGTTTGTTTTATTGAATAAGATCTAATCTTTATAAGTTTTAGCCTTGCTTTCATGCACCAAACTAAAACTGATCTCAGTTCTGGGATTCAAAAAATTCTGCTGCTTATTGGCCAAGGGCACATGAAGTAAGTGGTGAGGACTAGGGTTATGGGTACTGCCTCTAGCGCTGCTTCTAATCAAGCAGGCTTATTCAAATTGAAGTACTGTTTTGACATTGGAATAACTTCTTCCAGAATACCTCTGCTCTTTACGTCCTGCTAACACCACACCAAAGCAGGTGGGAATGTGCTGCAGTCAACAGCTGGTCTCTTAGTGATCTCTCTTCTATTTCTACATTCTAAAACTCGGTCAAAGAAACTTCCTTCTTTCCCATCTGCTGAACTCAACCCTGGTGGCAAAAAAAAGAGAAAGAATTAGGTCAGTTCACGACTATAAATCCTACTCCTCATTTTATCAGCACAAAAAAAAATGTTGAAAACTCCAAATTTGATTGACTTGAATGACATTTAAAGGCCATGAGAGGTGATGCATGCCAATGTTAAGTTTGCTAGAGTTTTATGTACAAGTTGAAGAGTCATAACCTCCAAAATCAATATACAATTTTCCCAATTGGGTTTCTGGAATATGGACACATAGAACTCTATCTTGAAGTAAAGAATGGGTCTTATCTAGAGTTAAAGATGGGATATGGAATAGAGATTGGTTTGCCCTTGGTTCATGCAATTCATAGGGCCATAAAATATTCAAATGATGTTGTTAAAACTTCCTTGATTTTATTTTTATGCATATTAGGAAGACTTCTCAGGTGTTCCTGTAAATCCTTAAGGTCTTGTTTTATGATTATTCATTTAATATGATGTACCCTAAGTTTCACATTTTAAGCCATCACTGGGGTAACAGAAAATTTTTTTCTTTCTCTTTCTGTGACTTTATATGTGACATTATACTGGGCCTTCATTTAGTAATTGACATAATTCAGGAAAGTGAATTCCATCCCAAAAATGCAACCATCATGAATAAATATTACTTAACAAAGTCAAATAGAAGGCAATTCCCATCACCCACTTTCATTCAACAAGAATGCTGCATTTATTAACTTAACTGGTTCCAAAGAATAGAATTATATTGACCTCAACAAATTTCAAAAGATTACATATTTATTTGTACATATTTTTAGTGCTTCTCATGATATAAAATGATAAACGTTAGTCTGTTTTGAAGGTTAAATTATACATTTTAAAATTAGAAAATCAAATATGCTTGGGAGCATAATCTGTAAATCAGACATTTGAGAAGTGAAGACTGAAGGTTAACTTGCATTAGATTCACAAAAAATACTTTTATTCTGTTTCTAGGATTACATGAATAAAATTACTGTTGGTCAAAATAGCAACATTCAGAGTACCTTCTGTTACCAGTTATGCAAAAGTTAGATTGAAGTTCGTCTTAGGTTTGATTTTGTGGTAAACCTATTCCAACTATGTTGACACATAGAAACCTTTAAAACTATGGGTACTGTTTTTAAAAAAAAATCTTTGTTTGCATGTTGACACACTGATTCTTAAATGTTCCTGTACCCAGCATGTCACAGAAGTCATGGCAACCAAAAGTATGTTCTCTTCATCTTTATAAACCTATGTGGGAGCAGCCAAATGACCTCAACCTGAAGTTGCTGTGTGTGTGAATGAGCAAATGCTCCCAATTGCTTCTTACTTAATGCTGCACACACATATGATTGTACATTGTGTTTTTGTATTTATCTAAGTTCTAATGTTAGAGAATTGATTTATATTGAACACAAGCTATAAGTAAATAAAATGGTTGGAAGAGAAAACACAATTTAATGTTCTATCTCCTTTTGACTCACTTAATTATTACAAACTCTCGCCATTCTCTTCATCACAGATATTCTTCAAATTCTCATTTGTTTTGCTGATGGAATATTTAATTCACACTAGAAATTTTCTTTCTCCTTAAACACTTCTTATTTGTCACTCATGTTACAAATTTCCAAGTAAATATATGGTTGTATATGAATGACTGATTACAAGATGCTTATTCACAAGACCATTAATGCTTTGCCTTGAAGGGTTCTCACTAGATGATTTCCACGTGTTTGTTTATTTAAGTACAGTCTTCTCAAAAGTGTATTTGACACATGAGAAATATTGAGAATATACTTTCAGATTTCTTGCAGATCCTTATAATTTCCCTTCTGCAGACCACATGAATGATGACTTGACTGAACATAGATCTGCTGGGCTAGTCTTTTCCCCCTCAGCCTTCATTTAGTGATCTATTTATTTCACTTACCTTTACATGTTGGCTGTCTTTTTAGCTAACTGTGAAAATTTGATATTTTTATCCCAATTCCACTTACACATCATGGCATTTGGACTTCTGTGTTTCAGTTTTCTTTAGTCTTCACACTTATGTATTTCCTCTGAAAGACTTTCTTAGTCTTCTCAGCCTGCTCTTTAATTTTGACTAACTCACTTGTACTATTCTAAGTTATAAATGACATTTGACATGCCATTCATGATTAGAATATAAAAGATGAAGAGAAACAACATATTGTCCAGTTTTATACACTATTATGCCTACATAAGTCTCTGTGTTAAGTATCTCACAAGATCCTGGGAAGAGCCATCCTATTTACTCAGCTCTCAATAGTAATATATGCATTAAAGAAATTTGCCGTCACATCTGGGTTATTACCAAAAATTCTACATACATACATATATACACAAATGACAAAATCTCAGTGAATTAATTTGCTTATTCATTCCTTTATACCCTTCATCAGATCTCCAATCAATTGCTTGGTACCCATAAGAACAATCTTACCCATGTATAATAGAATTTTAAAAAAGGAAAAACAGAAAGACAGAAATGTATCAAAACTAGCAGCTATGGAGGTCTACTATTGCTGTTTCTTGGCTTTGGCAAATGCTTCACAGTGCTGTGCACATTCAGTGAAGTTTTCTGTGCCCCTGTCTGGAATAAGACTCACATACAACCCTGAGGTGAGGTGTGTGTTCCAAATTTCTTAGGCATTCTTCAATCTAATCAAGTTTACTATGATGGTTAACTATCACAGCCTCCCTTCTGCTTTTATATCTGTTTTAGAAAAACAATTTCCACATGAGAGAAAATGTGATGCTTTTCTATTGAGTCCAGCATATTTTGCAAAGTAACAATCTCTATTTCCACACATTTTCATGAAAATTACAGGATTTCATTCTTATTCTAACTGATTAATACTATGTATATGCCACTCTAGTGAGTTCTTTGTTTCATTATTGTATATTTCACCAACAGAATGTCCATTCTTTATTAATATGAAATGCTGCTACTAACTCCTTTGTCCTTTTGTCCAATTCTGTTTTCTTCTCAAGATAATCTATTAACTCCAAAATCTGAGTTATATATAGTCTGATCCTTTTAATTAACTTTTAACATATTATACTTTTATTCATATGTATATGTGTTTTATGTGCTAGTACCTAGAAGGGCAAGAAAAGAACAGGTTGGTTCCCATGGAGTTAGAAATCTTAGCAGTCATTAGCCACTCAACACATGGGTCCTGGGAACTGGACTCAGGTCCTCTACAAAGTGGCAAACACACTTAAACATTGAACCAGTTCTCCAATCTCTCTTTTATCTCCCTTTTCTGTTGATTATTTTTCAGTTTTTCTTGATTCTTGAACTTTTATAGACATTGTAGATGAAAGATAATAAGAATATAAATTTTATTACTTATCAACCAGGCAGTGGTGGTGTGTGCCTTTAATCCCAGCACTCGGGAGGCAGAGGCAGGCAGATCTCTTTGAGTTCGAGGCCAGCCTGGTCTACAAGAGCTAATTCCAGGATAGGCTTGAAAGCTACAAAGAAACCCTGTCTCGAAAAAAACAAAAAAAAAATTATTACTTATCTAGACATGACAGGGAAAGATGCATCCATGATATCTCAACAATATGGCCACCTAAACAAGTCCTGCATAAGGCTAGCTGTTATGGCAAAAGTAAAACAGCACCATTCCCTGAGTGGCTACAGTGGGCAGTGGGCCATGTGAGGCTACGGTGGTAAAATGATGTGGTTCTCTGAGTGGCCCACAAACCATGAGCACCAGTGTGTCCCAGGCAGGGAGCCATGTGGCAGGTGAGAGACAGAGACAGGTCATGCAGAGAAAGTGGGTATTTATTTAGTGGGTTATGGATGGGAAGGGAAAAGGGAAGAAGGGGAGAAGGGAGAAGACCAGAGAAAGAGAGAGAGAAACAGAGCAAGAGAGAGGGGGAGGGGAGAAGAGGGGAAAAGGGAGAGAGGCAGAAGTTGCTTCTTCAAGAGAGGGATAGAAAGGAAGGAGCTCATACTGGAAGTGGAAGGAAGATCTGCTTTCCTCAGTGGATGGGGGAGGGAGTGGGTGGGGTTTGTCTCTTAAAGGGACAGGGCAGACCATTACAGTTCCATCTCTTTTTTTATAATAAAAAGGCAGGAGGTTAGGCACAACAGGTTAAAGGAATTGGGACAGAAGATTCTCAAGACTGCTTCCTGCTTATTTGTGGGTGTCATCTTGGGAGGGAACCTGAGAAAGCTAGGTGCTGGTCACATCCTGGGATGGATAGTCTCTTTGTGCTGTCCAGTGTTTGTGATATGGAAATGTCTGGTGTCTCATATACCTGTTTAAGGTATTGGCAAAATAGAGGACAAAGTTAAGTTTAGGAAAAAAAATTAGACCAGGAAATTGAGAGGGGTATATCTGACCTGCTTAAGATGGATCTGTCATTTCAGCACCCTGGAACTCACAAGAATTTTGGGGGTTTGTGAAAACATAAGTTTTAAACATTAGCATATTTATATCAGAATGACTATGCCAGATATTTTTGCATAATGAAAAGAATTTTTTAAACTATGAAAGGTAGCATGAGAGAGGAATTTGATAGCATGCACTTGTCCTCACACCTTTATAACTTGCAGGTACATGCCTTAATGACTTGTATTTGTATTTTGCTGGAATTTGTTTGGTGAGGTTGTCCTTTTAAACTGACAAAACATCTTAGCTGCCAAACTGCATCACAGATCTTTGAGAAGGATAAATTTTTACTTGAGTTATTGATTAAAAACGACAGAGAACTTGGTTGGCACCTAGAGCTACTCCTAAGGATCCTCCATGGTTGCTGAAAGTCGTATTTGCCTTTTCTGTTTAGCACAGGGCCTGCCAGGCTCCAGAAGATCCTGTGGGCCAAGAAATCTATAGGAAGACAAGCCTACCTTGACCTGAGAAGCTAGGCTGTTGATTTCAGCAATTCTGTCCAGTGTCTGGAGATCTTCAGTTTGATGAAAGGCAGTTTTGCTCAGTGGTCCACACTTGGAAGTTGAAGAAAATTGTAGATGGATGTTGTTTTGTGCCCATTTGTCTTCTGTCTTCTTTGGAGGAAGTAGAGTGCTGGTGCTAGGAGCCAACCTTTCTCTTTTTGTCATGAAAAGTTTTTTAATAATTAGATATTTAAATGCCATATTCCCCAGAACTCTGAGCATTTGAGGACTATTTACTGTGTATAGATAAGTTATAGAATCTGTCTGGAGGGCTGGGTCCAAGCTTGACTGTACTGGCTCTCAACTTAACATAAGATTTATACATGTAAAAGACAGAAAGAAGAAAAAAACTGCTTCCATTAGAAGGCTAACAGTAGAACTGACAATAGTAGAGAAATGTTTAATATATTTTAAAGCAGGGTTGCATGATACATACAGTATTTTTTATAAGAGACTTAAAAGTACATACCAAAATAAAACATATGACTTATTGCTTTGTAGTCTGGAATGAGATACAATAAACAGACAATTGTAACATTTAACAGTAAACAGAGGTGCATTTAAGTTACATGTCTGCACAAACACACACACAGTGAACTGGAATTGGGGGAAGTGGATACTTTGGTGAGCCCTACCAAAGGCATGCCACTGCACAAAACACACATGCAACAAAGTCAGCACTGGGGGACCAGGCAGGGAATACCTCAGTAATGATGGTGGGATGTGGTCACCTGACCTGGTTCTCAGTTAAGATGGCGGTGAAGTCACCTGACCTCAGTTAAGATGGTGGTAAGGTCACCTGACCTCAGCCAAAATGGTGATGGTCACATGTTGTATGGAGAAGCCATGTTTTTTGAGCCATGGGAGCTTTAAACATAACAAGAGAGACCTAGAGGCATCAACCTTCCTTTTGCTGAGCCACTGTGCCATAAGCCATGGCAGAGAACAAAAGCTGGAAATGAAAACAGCTGTCTCGTGGATCCAGCTGTTTTTTAGGACCAGTGGTAGACATGGCAGAGATACAGTGAGGAAAAGTGGAGCTGGAGGGACACTGGCAGAGCATTTACAGGTGGGTGGCTGATAGTTTGAAGGTTTATACCATAGCTGAAATTGTGAAAACCCATGAAAATAGTACATGAACACCACAGAGCCTATAGAAAGACATTTTCTCTCTACAGGTGGGGTGTTGAAGCCTGACTGGCTCTGGTCTGTGTGACTCAGAAGCCAGAGAGTCTAGAGGCTACTCCAAGTGGTCTCGCATGGGGGGGACCACTGACAAGTGGCCCAAAAGAAAAGAAAAAGAAAAATCTGAGGATCCCTGGACTCCAAGGTGAACACACTGCTCAGTGTGTGCAGTGCTAGCATGGGAGGACTGACCATGGGTAGTCCTGTCACACGTTTAGCTATGGAAAGCAACCAGAGATGAATGTCAGCAAAGTGCTCAACCAAAACCGTGAAGGCTATGGTTGGCTGACTGGAAGGGAAGCTCACCACCAAAGCTGCTGGGGTGTGTAGAGGTTGGTGTTCAGGCAGATACAATGCAGAGCTGTTGTAAAGAAACCTGGTTCCTGAGCCCAGGGTTCCACATTTCCTCAGCAGGCCCGCCCAAGGGTAGGAGGGAATGTGGACAGGGCCTGGTCGAGACACAAGCACCAATGTTATGGAAAAAGTAAAATGGCACTGTTCCCTGAGTGGCAGCAGCAGGCAGTGGGCCACAAGGGGCAGCGGACCCCAGGCAGGGAGCGACACACTGGGTGAGAGACCTCAGCAGGGCAGCCGGTCTCATGAGGAGCTGCAGCTATGGTTGACAAGATACAGAGACATATAGGCACACCATGCAGAGAAAGTGGATATTTATTTAGTGGGTTGTTGAAGGGAAAGAGAAAGGGAAGAGTGAGAAGAGCAGAGAGAGATATAAAGAGAAACAGATTGAGAGAGGGAGAGAGAAAGAGAGAGAGGAAGGGGAAAGTGGAAAAGTGGAAAGAAGGAAGAGAGGCAGAAACTGCCTTTTCGGGAGATAGAAAGGAAGGAGCTCAGGCTGGAAGCAGAAGGAAGATCTGCTTGCCTCAGCAGACAGCAGAGGAAATGGGTGGGGTTTGTCTCTTAAAGGGACAAGACAGACCATTACAGTAACAACAGCCAACATGCCAGTGGTGGAAATTTCCTAGATAAAGAGCTACATTCAATCAGTGGCTTCTAACAAAAAGAGAAAAATCAGTCTTCCCCAGGAATTAGCTCCCTTGATAGGTTACATTCCCAATCACATACACACAGGAGCAACCCTAAAGAGACTTAGCAGGTTGTGTTTAAAACAATAAATGATAGCCGGGTGGTGGTGGCATGTGTCTTTAATCCCAGCACTCAGTAGGCAAAAGCAGGTGGATTTCTGTGTGTTTGAAGCCAGCCTGGTCTACAAGACCTAGGTCCAGGACAGGCTTGATAGCTACAGTGAACCCCTGTCTCAAAAAAAAACAACAGTAAATGACAAGAGGTTATGAGTTTGAGAGTGAATGTAGGGTACATGGAAGGAGTTGGAAGATGAGAGAAAGAATGGAAATGATGTAATATAGTACTCATGTATGAAATTCTCAAAATACAAAGGTTTAAATAAAAAAAACTTATATAGCAATGTTATCGGAAAGAGTCAAGGTTTGGATGCTAAAGAAATGTATAGCAGAGTAGGCTCTTGTCATTTATGTCCTGAGTTTGTTAGTTTAGTATTTACCCCTTACCAGGCTACCCAGTATCTCCTATTCTAAACCAGTTTGAACGAAGGAATTTCTGAAGATGAGAAAAGGTATGTGTGAAGTCTTCACAAGAACTTGAAGGTTTTACTTATGGAGAATCTTGCCATCTGTGTTGATATATATATATATATATATATATATATATATATATATATATATATATATATAATCACCATCATAAAGCAATGGTAAAATTCTTGCTCTAAACACTCATATTCCCCTGAAAATCATGCCAACCTGATAAGCAAATGGTGTCCAATGGGAATGAATGCTATGGAGGTTTGCAGGCTAGTTTGCATGTCAACTTGACACAAGCTAGAGTCATTTTGAAAGAAGGAACTTGAAATGAAAATATTCACCCACCAGCATGGCCTGAGGACAAGCTTCTGTAATTTCTTGATTTATTATTGATGAGGGAGTGTCCAGCACACCATGGGAGTGGCCACCCTGGAGATAGTGATATTAGATGCTATAAAAAGACAGGCTGAACAAACCATGTAAAGCAAAACAATAAGCATCATCTCTATATCAGCTCCTGCCTCCAGTTTCCTGCGTTGAGTTTCTGGCATGAGTTCCCTGGATGATGGACTATACACTGTAAGATGAAGTAAACAAACTTTTTCCTCCCCCAATATGTTCATGGTAATAGTGTTTTATCAGGACAATAGGAAATAAGACAAGAGATAATTAAGAAACATGTTTTTTTTTATTGGAAAAGCATCTCATGCCATAAAGGGTAATTCATACCTATCATTATAAATCAATTCTAACCTATGCTCAGGTAAACAGTGCCACTACCCATGGCCATTCACAAAAAAAAACTAATCAAAAATAGAAAAGCAATACAAGGAAGCAGAAGATAAATTTGTCGGGAAGAAAAGGTGCAGTGGTAGGTGGAGGGGTAAGAGTTTGTAGTGTGGGCATATGTGGTCAAAATATATACATGTATGAAACTGCCAGAGAATAATTGATATTTTAAAAGAAAACCCTTCCACACAAACTTTAAAAACTTTCTTATAAATTTTACAATGAAAATCTTTATCTGAAAGTGTTTTTATTTCACCTTTACTTTAGTTGAGAGTGACTGCCCAACACAATATGAATTCAGGGGTTACTATGGTCTTTTAGCATTTAAAGCTGATCTCCTCTGCTGAGAAATTTATAACCATATGAAACCTTGTTCTCTTTTAGATATATTGTCATTTTCTTGGCACAAAACTTTCTTTTTTATCTTTGGTCTGTGCTATTGCCTCCATGTTGTTTTCTGCTGCTTAGGTTTTGTTGGCTTTCTTGGATCTTCAATTTGGTAACTCTCAGTAAATTTCAGAATGATTTTATTTTTCAAATGTTGCTTTTTTCTCTATGGCCACTTTCAGAAACACCAGTTCAGTTGCTATTACTTTCTTATTGTGTCTTTGTTCTCAATTCTTTTATCACATTTCAGTCTCCATAACTTCTCTTTGATAAGCCTTCAAATTCACTGACTCTGTCTTTAGCTAGCTTCAATCTAGTCTATCTGTGGGCTTATTTGGTGTACTTTTGTTCAGTACTCACTCTTCCCTATATTTCTACAACTCCCTTTGAGTTCATAATCATAATTTTATTTGATGATATTTCTTAAACCACATTTGCAAGTCTTAAACACATTTATGCAGTTGATTTAAACAACTGCAACGCTGTGGCCAAATTCATGTTGTTATATAGCCACTGTTTTACTATGCAGCATCGATCACTATTTTCTGTTTACTCATGTCTACAACTTTTGGTTGGACAAAGAATACCATTAAGTCTCAGAATAAAAAGCCTTCTTGTTTTGCCATAATTAACTTGTGTGGACTTGTTGTTAGTCAAGAGCAGAAATACAAATATAACAAAATTGACCTTAAATTGGTATCAATAAACCAAGATTCATACCAATGCAAAGTATTGATCTCTATATCATATCCCCCTTTAAATCAAACAGACATTTATAAACAATATTTGGGAATTTGGCATAGTTCTCTCTAAACTGCTTCCTGATTTTTGTTGGGTAAAGTATTTCGGGGGGTGTTCACAGTGACCTTTCAGGGGGTCTTGGTCCATCAAACCACATTAGTCTAGAAGGATTCCAATGGTTCTCATTCTCTGTAGAAACAAAAGAAGAACCTCTTTTCTAGCCCTTAAACCTACTTTCTTTTTGAAGCCTAAAACTAATAAGCTGAAATTTGCCTGGATATTTAATTGTGTATGGATAAATGATGAATCTCAGAAAAATGTTTCAAACTTACAGACTTTATTAAACAAAATCCCTCTGGAAGAGTAAAGTTTCACATAGTCTCTGTCTACTCTCTGTTTCTCCTCAGTGAACTCATATAGTTGTGTGCTATTAGCATTATACTTAAGGCTATTGGTCCTTCTAACTCAGATGCTCTCCCATGTAAAGCTGAAAAGACAGAACTTTTAAATCTATAGAAACCTCCTATTCTCCACTCGAGCAACGACATAGCTATGTTTTTTCCTTCGTTGGAAATTGTGTTAGCAGCATTTTCCCATCTTAATACTCCCAGGTTGTTCTGGATTCTCAGCTATTTCATAGCCGAGTGGTTTAAGCTTTTTCAGCATATGGAATGTCCAATCCATCAAGTCATGCTTGTTAATACGGAGGGAAATCACTTCAGCTGGGATTCTAGCCTTGTGATGGGCTCTGCAGTGTTTCACATTTTATTTCTTTTAACGTATGTTTGCACTAAGGTTGGCATTTGACTGGAAACATATGACAGTCCATTTTCCTGCAAGATTGGCTATTATTGAAAATAAGAATGGGGACAATTGCTCTTAGAACTGATACCTAACCCAGCAATTTATGGCACTCCCATTGAGAAAGGGTGATCATAAACTGTGCATAATTAAAGTTTTACTTTTGAAGGAACTATGGTCCTATGCTATGTTCCCTCCTACGGGTTTTAGAAATGTCTTCTCTGATTTGTGCTCAATTATATAACATGTCCTTGGAATGACTTTTCAATTTTCTGTGTGACATCATTCCTTAATTTTACAAATGCATATGCTGCCTGTTCTCTGAGAGCATTGTTTCCCCCAATAATGCTAAAGTGATTTCAGATTTTTGAAACACAGTGATCTTGTTCTCATATATTATAGCACCTGCAGTGTTCTTAACATTATACTTGAGAAATACTTTTGTTTTTTTTTTTTTGAAAAAATACTTTAGACCAGGCATTGATATTATCATATAAGTGTAGCTGCCCAATTTGATGGAAATTAATTCATGTTATTAAAAAACTGATTAAACTTGGAGCCATTTACCTTATGAGCCTCTGTATTATAAGGTCATTGCTAAGGGCTTTGAAGTACATATTTTCCTGTTCTTAATTTAATGTTAGTGTCAAAATCAAATCTTTTAGTTGTAGTTTGTAAACCTTTGAAAACCTTCTCCCCACAGAAGCATGATCCTTATGTAAATAATCGCAGGAAGGACGTAATAGGTACATCCCTGCTCAGTGTCTTGAAATAAGTAGTTAGTTCAGAGTTGGCAGTGAGAATTTATCATAGACTTATATATAATAAACAACCCCAAGGAATGAGGCATCAAACCTTTAAGGTTAAATGAGTGGTCTATGGAACCACAAAATGAGTCAAAGAGGCTGCATTTCAGGAAGGGCCCCCTGAATTTCACAGATGGTCTCAATGGAAAAGTAGCAGCACAGTTGCTCTACCTGGTACCACTTGTCCTAGGAACTGGAAGCTCACGCATCACTGTAACAGCCTCAGAGAGCTAAACGTTTCCGAGGCAAATTCAACAGGATTGTACTCAGAGGCATCTGGTGGTTCACACTCAGCTCTGAATCAAAGCCTCATAGACATGTCTGTGGGTGTGGCCCAAGCAATTCAAGCCTGTGCAGACAGCTACTAAGAAAGAAGTGTTTCTGGCACCGATTGGAGGAAATCACCAATAAGTGACCTGGGAAATTCCCTCAGACAGGGAGTATGTTTTCAAGCATATACGGAGCTGAAAGCAGCCATGATTTATGTGGAATCACTCAGGAAAGAAATGGATAGCGTGACTATTTTCCATGTTTATTTATTGCAATTCACTTCTTCTGTTATTCCCTTTTAAAATGATGTGATGCTACTTGTTTAAGTAAAGCATAATATAAAAGAATATGGGGGGAGCATATCTGATTAAGATAGAGAGATCTGGCATGGGACAATTGTCTATATTCTATCAATCATGTTTTAAATAAACTCTAATTGTCCAGTAGCCAGGCAGGAAGTATAGGTGGGACAAGCAGACAGGAAATAGAGGAGGGACAATGAGAACAGGATAATGCTGGGAAGAAGGAAGCCCATTCCTCCCCAGTCCTGTCCAGACACTGAAGAAGGAAGATGTGACCTGTCCCGCTGAAAAACGTACCAAGGCATGTGGCTAACACAGATAATAGTAATGGGCTAATAATGGGCTATATACAATATAAGAGTTAATAAGAAGCCTGAGCTAATGAGCCAATCAGTTTATAACTTATGGAGACCTCTGTGTGATTTTCGTTGGGGCTTACTGGCTGTGGGAACTGGGCAGGGCAGAAACCCCAACAAGCAGGCCCTCATGTTACAGAGATCGAGAATAGAGTTGTGACCCACGAGGAGTCCAAAGCATATCCAATGCAATAACATGTGTGCTTTACATAGAGAAGAAGCTTTAGAGACCTCCATATTCCCTACAAGCAGAGGCTCAACCTGGAAACTGGAAGATAAGAGAGACCTTTCAGATGTACTTCCATTTATATTCGTTATTTCTTTATTCCAATAAAGAAACCTTAGCTAAGACTCCTAGCAGTAGGGGTTACAGAGCCTGAACTGGCCATCTCCTGTAACCAGGCAAGACTTCCAGTGGAGGGACTGGGACACCAAACCAGTCACAAACCTTTGACACACGACTTGTTCAACCTACAAGATGTGCTGGGGTAAAGATGGTGCAAAAATTGTAGGAGTGACCAGCTAATGACTAGACCAGCAGGAAATCCATACCTTGAGAGGGAGATCAGTGTGAGGGTCATAACCCAGAGGCAGGATATCCCAGAGACCTAGGACAGAGCCAAACATGAATGGCAAAAAGAAAAAGAAAAAAAATCAATGAAATAACTCCTAATGATATTCTGCTATACTCATAGATAGGTGCTTAGGCCAACTGTGAGCAGAGACTTCACCCAGCAGCAGATGGAAACAAATGCAGAGACCCTATAGTCAAACATTTGGCAGAGCTTTGAGAATCCTGCAGAAGAGGGGAGGAGAGATTATAGGAAAAAAAAAACATAGAGCCAACTACCTGGGCTCATATAGATACACAGAACCTGAACTGACAACCATGGAGTCTGCATGGAAATGACCTAGGCCCTCTGCATATGTTTTACAGCTGTGTAGCTTGGTCTTCTTTTTAACTCCTAACAGTGAGAGCAGAGGCTTTGAGACCCATTCCCTCTACTGGATTGCCTCATCCAACCTTAACAGAAGAGGAGGAGTCTAGTCCTACTGCAATTTGATGCACCATGACTGGATGATATCCATGGAAGGGCCTCCTGTAACTGAAGAGAAATAGTGGGGGAGGAGTGGTTGGGATGGGGTGAACTGGAGAGAAGGGAGGGAGAAAAACATGGATTGGGATGTAAAAACAAATAAACAAAAAAGGAAAAAACAAAGAAAAATTAATAAGAAACTTTGCATTTTCCTTAGAAGCTAGGAGGTCAAACCATTAACCTTAATAACTCAGAAATGTAACTGGGCATTAGTGTTCACCTGCCCTTCCTGCTGCTCAGGAAGCTGGGACAGAACTCCTTGAGCCTATGCAAATCCCTTTTGATCAACATAGGGAAATGCTAAGAAAAAAATCAGAAGGAGTAAAAGGAAGTACCCACAGCAAAACTAGGTGATTATCTTCTCAATGGATTGAACAGTCATATCTCAAATGTGCTTGGTAGAAGGTAAAAAATAAATTGTGACTTTGCTGTTTTTCCATTCTTTCTGAAAATAATTTTCCTTTATTCTTGAAAATTTTTATACATGTATACAACAAAACAGGGTCTTATGCAAATCCCATTTTTCTCCTCCAGTCCTCCTAATCCCCCCTAACATGTCTTAAAGACAAGTTGCACTAGGAAACCAGTAGTGTTCATCCTAGCAGCTCCCTGCTAGTGTCTTTAACAGAAAATATCTAGAATCCAAGGAGAGCTCTGGATCCATACATCACCATCTCCTAGAGTGTCCTGTACTCAGGTTGGCTGTAAAGAGCATGAACATTCATAGAAGGTGGGCAGGCATCAAGGATCCCTGTGAGCTGCAATCACAGGACATTGTGGGATACCCAACACAGGTGCTGGGAGCAGTACTCAGGTCCTGTGGAGGTATGAGAAAATTAACTCCTGAACCATCGCTCCAGTGTTACAGGGAGTGGTACCCTTTGTTCCAGCTGCCTGGCTAGCTTACACCTGAAATAACCACACTGAAACTGTATTAATTAAAACACTGCTTGGCCATTAGCTCTAGCCTCCTGTTGGCTAACTCTCACATCTTGATTTAACCCATTTCTATTAATCTGTGTTCATCACGAGGTCATGGCTTAGCAGGAAAGTTTTAGCATGTCTGACCTGGCATCTCCATGGTGGCTCTTTCACTCTGCTTTTGTCCTCCCAGAATTCGGTTCTGTCTTCTCCGCCTACCTAAGTTCTGCCCTATCATGTAACCTGTGGGCCTGCAGTTGGGGTTTCTGTCCTGCCGACTTTTCACAGCCGGCAAGTCCCAAAGAAATAACACAGAGAGTCTGCATTAGATATAAACTGATTGGCCCATTAGCTCAGGCTTCTTATTAGCTCTTATAACTTATATTAACCCATTATTCTTATCTATGTTAGCCACATGGCTTGGTACCTTTTTCAGCAGGGCAGGTCACATTCTGCTTCTTCAGTGGTCTGGGCAGGATTAGGTAGAGAGCTTCCTTCTTCCCAGAATACTCCTGTTCTCATTGCCCCGCCTCTACTTCCTGTCTGGTTGTCCTGCCTATACTTCCTGCCTGGCTACTGTCCAATCAGCATTTATTTAAAACCTGATTGACAGAATACAGACAATTCTCCTGCACCACTATCAGGCCAAGCAGTTTATTAATTAACCAATGAAAGCAACACACAAACAGAAGGACCTCCTACACCACTCCATCCTCTACTTCTCTTGTTTTAAATGCTATTTGTATGCCATTTATTCCTTCTACAACATAGCTTCATCTATACATCATCATGTTTACAAGGCTTTTTACTTTACTCTTTTCTTGAGTGTCTGATAGCCAAACATGGCCAAGTGAGAGCTCGGCGTCATTACCTTCCTGCATTTAGCAAATACCTAAATACCTACACCATATATAAAGTATTGTAAGTCAGAGCTGTGTGAGTTGCTTTTGATTATATTTCCTTACAAACCTCATTTTTACAGTAGACATTTGGTTAGCTGAACTGCATGGGAAAAATAAAAGTTTCATTTAAACGGCTTATGACTAAGATAGAGACAGTCATGAGCTTAGATTAAAAGTCAGACTGATAAACAGCTTTTACCTCATCTCTAGGCCATTACATATGTATAAATCATCTTGATATTGACATCATGGCATGAATCAAAACTGAAGGCTGCAAGAAATATTGCTATAAGAGACTAAGGTGTCTATTTGTCTCATTATAGGTTTCTTCACTATAGTATACTATTGATAGTTTTATATCATTGATTTGTCAGCTAATTTTCTCTCTTATATATCGTCTATCTATCTATCTATCTATCTATCATCTATCTATCCATCTGTCTATCTGTCTATTGATCTCTCCCTCTCTATCGCCCCTCTATATCCTTCTCCAACTCCCTCTCCCTCTTTCTTTTCCTCTGCCACTCTATGTGTGTGGGTGGGGGAGTGTTTGTTTTTCATTGTTTTGGGGTCTGTACAGCAAGGGCTTCAGACATATTGCAATCACAGCAACACAGTGTTTCCATAACTAAAAATTATAATGCTAATACACTGCTTTATAGTCTGCTCTGTACTGTTTGTTTTCTCTTCTTTTTCACATTGAAAAATACAGAAATACTGACTTGATTTATAAAGTATAATGTGTATATATAAATTCTCTATCACAAAGTAAGGAGTGAAAAAAACCCTGGAAATCAGAAAGTCATATTTCTGTCCTTCCATAGCACCAACTAACTTAAGAATGAAGGTGTGTATCATGTCTCAGGTGTCTGATGAATAAAGAAGGATGGATCAAATGCAGTAGTGAAATAGGTAATCGGGAAATTTATGCTAAGACTGTCATTGGGAACAACCAGCCTCTACCCTGAACCCAAGAAGACTACACCTTGCCTAATTCTTCATCACTGGGAGAAACTTTCAAGCATATTTCCAGAGAAGACTGAGGAAGATGATGAAACTCGAAAGCCTTTTAGAATCTAATGTGCCTCTTGTACCCACATTTCATTGAAAATGCTCTGAAACCTTCCCTTTGAATTTTACTAAAAATTCAACACAGTCTTTAGGCCTACCCAGAAGATGAAAAGGAAAAAGGGACATACACTCATTTACTGGCCCACTATCATAACTGAAGTCATAGTCGGTGCCTTGGTTACTTGGAATCTTATCTGTTAGCCCACTTTGATACAGTAGACTAATAATACTGTTTGGAAGACACATCTAAGCCTAATCCATGCTAAATGCTGCCTGGTTGTACAGTATGGTGTATGCTATTTTCCTTCTTTGTGTTGTCACTTTTCTTTGTCATGCATGGCTAATAGCGGTTCCTATCATGAAGGCTCAATGTGAGATTTTGATGCTATAATATATGAGCAAAGCCAAAGATGCTTAGACCTCAAATGTTCCCAGAAATGAAATAGGAAACATTAATCTTTTATCATGCCATGAAAACCATTCAATTTTCAATGATTTCTTCACCCTATCTAATTTATTCCTGAATCCATTGCCATTTTTTCGGGCTTTTCTTCCTCCAGAGATTAATGCTGTCTGACAAATTCTGTCAGAACAAAAGTGAAAGTGTCCTTTGCCTATTTGCAGAAATCACTAATGTGTTGAGACCCAATGTCATCTGTGTAAACAAAAGTTTGAATACTCAAGAGTGAATGTATTTTTAATGGGCTCTAAGAATAATGATGACTGATCTCAAAATAACTCAATATGCCAGGAGGGTAAAATAGAAGTCTCGGCTCTCGCTTTCTCATTTGTTTATTACAGTTTTAAGCTCATATTTACATGGTGCTTAAAGGCAAAACGTTAAATACCATGTAGGTGAGGAGTATGCCATAGGCATTTGAAATGCTCACTTCACATCAATGTTGGTGTCACAGTGGCACAGATATAAGCTGTGTAATGACCCAGTAATCACATAGATAACGGCTTTCACTCATTTATTTTCTCTGCATTTTTGAAAACTAATATTCAGTGCAGAAAGTAAGGGACTTTGGAGCTCTAAATCTAATGCCTGTGTCACATCCTTTTCCCCCCACCCCCAAGCTTCTGGAATCTATGCAGGAGAGGAGGCAGAAAGATTGTAAGAGCCAGAGGTCTTGGGTGAATTCAAGAAAATTCCTTCTTCCATACACAAAAGCATAATACACATACTAGCTCACAGAGACTCTCATCACACACAAGACCGACATCAGAAAATATAATATGCATACCAGCTCATAGGGACTGGCATCACATGCAAGACCTACCTGGGTTCACACCAGACAAAATTCCAGCACAGAGAAGGGGGAGTGATCACCACTAACTAAGAAACTAATTATAATTGGGAGCTGCTGGAAGAGGGAAAGTCAGTTATCATCAATGAAATGACACTGGGTATGTCAACCACACTCCAGGCCAGTCCACTTGTTCAGGGTTGTTTACCAACACAAAGCAAACACCATGATGGTTTTGTCTGATTTTTCTTTATATTTGTGTGGGGTTTTTTGGGGGGGGTTGTTTTGTTTCCTGGGGGGTTCTTTGCTTGTGTTTGTTTTTGTGTTGGCTTAGCTTTTTTTTAAGAGAAAGAAAGAACACAAAGTTGGATGGACATGGAGGGGGAACTGGGAAGGGTTGGAGGAGGGTAAAGAATAATGTAATAAATTTAATGTATGAATTTTATAAATAATTTTTAAATTACAAACACTATAGGACTTTTTAAAAACACAGAATGGAAAACCCAATAATGCAATGGAAGTTAAAGTGTACAAATGAACTCTTGAGGCAGCACACTCAAGACCTGCACAAGCTAAAACCAGTCAAAGTCCCAACATGGAAAGGAGAGGTGCGCATGAATCATTCAAATATATGAGCCTATGGGAGCCATTCTTATTCAAACCACTATATCGGTGTCCTTTCTCTTTTAAATATTTGACAGGATTATTTTCATCCTCCAGGTAAATGCTAAAAACATCTTCTTTGACTCCTTTTCCTCAAATCTCTACCCTTCACAGACCCTCCTAAGTGCCTTTGTGCACAACAGCTTTGTAAACAATGGCCCTTTCAGGAACCCCCAGTAGAAGCTTATGACATTGTTTTCAAGCAAGTCCTTTCATGAATAAGTTTATGTAATCTTCCAGCAATCTATAATTGAGAAAATTATTGACATTAACTGACAGTTTTTAGGTAATTGGAGCATTATCCAAAATTATAACTGTGTGTCACCATTGTCTACTATTAGAGTAACTTTCTACTATGAGGGACAAGAAACTGTGCATCAGCCACAAAAACATCTGCTCACTGTTTCTGCAGCCTGGAATAGAAGATGAATTGACTTGGGAACAGAGGATACACATTAATACCTAATAAGAAGAAATAAAAGATTGAAACTGATAAAATTTAAAACTTGATAATACTTTAGGGATATTTCTTTATTTCTAAACAAATGATTTTTCCCTGCCTACTACATATAAAATAGGATATTTAAATGTTACCAGTAACAAAGAACAAGATTTCAACAGCAAAGCTAAAGAAAATAGAGATTATAAAGAAAATAAGTTAAGTTTTGATGAAAAGGTAAACAGACTTACCTTAATACTAGTTGAGATCAAATATCTTCTGAGCCCAAATCATAAACATTAACCAAGTCATTTATTACTGTCATGCAAAAAGAAATCAGGAATAACCAAATTTAAGATCAAATTTTCCTGTGTTTGATAAAAAGTTAACATCTCATGTGTTATTCATTTACTAGTCTCAAGCTGATCATTTTAAGATATGCTTTAATTTTGATTAAAAGCCCTTGAGGGGTGATTAGGAGAAAATATCTATAACATGCAATTAATATATTTTGCACTCTGCAAATAGACCTGGGAAGATCGGCAGTGAGTAATGTGTAACTCTGTATCCTGCCATGCTTCATTTGTGTCTGGCTAAAAATGGGATGAATAAAATTTACTGTCTTGTACACATTGCATAAAAGAATATTTAATATTCTCAGAGCATCACGTGGTTGTACAGAGGTAGGAAATATTCCAGTATGAAAAAAAATACCTTGAATCTCTGGCATGTGAATGACAAAGGGAAAATTGTTTCCTCTTCCAAAGGGAAAAATCATAGAATTTAAAATTTAGAATGTCACTAGAGCTGTCTTCCTGTCATAAAGTTCCAAAGACTTTACATTTCAGAAAATGGACCTTTTAGAAACCATTCCTCATGTAGTGATGTCTCAAATCCCAGATCCATTACACAGATATGACTAGACCTTGTGGGGTCTGCTGTGACCTTTGTTCTTTTTGATGAGATATAGGGCCTATTTCCCACACCATTCACAGGCAGAAATGTAAGTTAAGGACATAGGTTTATATGCCATGGTCCCTAGGTTCTCATTCTGTTCCTCACATTAATAACATATAGGGTGTCCTTCTGTATGCTATGACTATGTGTTTCTCTTATAGGTTGATGAATAAAGCTATTTCAGCCAATTGTCAGGAAGAATATACCTAGATGGGAAATCCAGACAAAGATACAGAGAGAAGGAAGGCGAAATCGGGGACACACCATGTAGCTGCCCAAAAAGAGAAATGACAACCGCAGTCTAAGGAGAAAGAGTTCAGAACAGAGGTAACACCACAACCATGTGGCAATACACAGATCAGTATCAGTGGGTTAATTTATAAGAGAGAGAGCGAGACAGTGAGAAGCCTAAGACATTGGCCAAACAATTATAACTGATAAGCCTCAGAGTGCTTATTTCATAAGAGACTGCTGGTCCAGCGGGACCATAGGGCAGAGAAAAATCACCACCTACAACTAGGTATGTCAGTCTCCATTCATGCGTATGTGAAATGGAAATATTAACGTATTTACTGAGGACTACAACAGATGATTCAACAATATTAAGCAAATGGTTTTTTATAAAAGCTAAACATCACCTACTCTTCATCAGCAAGATTCGTGTCACAATTTTAACATTTTCTTTTATTGATCCTTATGCTGCCATCTCTCACCCTTCAGTCAGGGGTCATTAACTCCCTTATCTCAGTGCACATGACTGGTACCCAGTAAAACATTTAAACAAATACAGAATCTTTTGTGTTTAAGCTTCTGAAAGTTGTATTTATATTTATTTTTACTGATGTGCGTGGCTACTGCTCTGAACGTGTGCCAGGTGTGTGCATGTGCCATAGAGCCCAGTAGAGTGGGTCCAGACCCCTGAGGCTGCAGTCTCAGGTAGCTGTGATTGGGACCCATTCTTTGTGTGTTCCGATTACTGAACCCCAGCCCTGCACAAGAGAAGCAGGTTCTTCTCCCCGACGAGCCATCTCTTCAGCCTCTCATTTATTTTCCAAAATAGCATGGTGGTGTGGTGAGAGAGCCCGATTCCGAGCCTGAAGACCTGAGTCCAGCACCTGGGACACTCATTGTCGAAGGAGAATGACAACACCACTAGTTGCCCTCTGCCCTCCCCATTCAGTGTTCTGGCATGCAGCTATACACACATATACACATACAAAGTGCATAACTGTAGAAAAGTAACTTTTAGAAACTATGAGTTTGGGAATGCTATTCTGTCATCAGTAAAAGTAAAGAGAAATTACTTTTTACAATGAAGAGGGAATTTATCTGTAAAAAGGACTAGAAACTGTTTTAAGGAATATAGCCTAAATCAATAATGAGATAAACACCAACTTAAAATGCCAAGAGCTAAGTGGAGCAGGTTATAAAGCACAGGGAATTCATGCCACCATTTCTATGGACTCGATTTAAAATGAAGCAGAATTTTTTTTCTTTAATTTTCTACTTGTCCATAAATTCAGGAAAAAGGAAGTCGAACTAAAGCAAATCCTTTTACCCTGATGAGTTCGTACATGAAGAATAATACATTATTTTCTGAAACAAAACTAAAGTTAATTAATCAATGGCTTTAATTTGCTTTAAACAATAAACACTACACATCTCTGGGCGGAGGTCGGGAGGACCACTATGACTGGTAGGAAATGTGAATGTATTTTCTTTTTAAGTAAGGTCTTTGGAATCAACTGAGGAGGAAAGCTGTGGGATTGTCTTAGTGCTTGTACAGCAAGATCCTCTTTTATATTTCCATGTCTCTCCATTTTCCCCAAACCTCTCTTTTACACCTAGCAATCAGGAAATCTCATTGACTTTTGTAAACAAATGCATCCTATCCATAACATTCCTGGTTCCCCCAAGATCTCCAACCCTATGAGAACAGCACTGTCCTGTCGGAAGACTGTGTTCTCCCTCTGCATGTTTCCACAACGCCAGCTGAATGTTCCTTTTAAAACTGCAAACTTTTAACTTTTTCCTTAACTTTTTCCTCAGAAATATTACCAAGCTATCTGTCTATTTTGTGAATCCCAAGATATTGCAATGGAAAAGACAAAATATACCAATGCAAGTAGCTGCACACACCTCTCTACCCATCTCGGCTCCAATGTTCATTGCTCCTCAGACATATCAAACATGGTCCCTTCAAGGTCTCTGAGAGTCTCTTTCATTTTTCTGAAGGGAACTTTCCTGGTATATCTCATGTCTAGTTATTACCAGTCCTGTATGTCTCTACTCAACACAATCTTTCCCATAGGGCTTTCATGATCATTATAGATATTTCAACTGTGCAATAATTTCTTTATGGCTTGGAGTAACACAGAATAATTTACTGTTTGTCCATGAGGCGAACTGTGCTGTATGCTCTGCTCTCTGGGTCACAGAAGGCATTCAATAAATATATTTTGGAATGAGGCAGTATTGTGATGGTGTGTTCATTCATGATGTTTTGAGAGAGTGATGAAATTGATAATTTAGTCCCTAGCCCTTTCCTCCATTTGTTGACATATGAAAACAGGCCCCAGATCTTGAATAGATGTTTATCTAGGGAATAGAGGCCAACATCATTAAAGCCAAATGTTGTAGGATGGGCACAGGCCTGCTTTTCGTCCCGGCGGCGACCCGGCTCCCACCGCTCAGTGTCTGGCTAGCTTATATCCGAAATAATTACACGGAAACTGTATTCATTTAAATACTGCCTGGCCCATTATCTCCAGCCTCTTATTGGCTAACTCTCATATATTATTTTAGCCCATCTCCATTAATGTGTATCGCCACTTGAGTTGTGGCTTACCGGCATGAGTCTAACCAGTGTCCATCTTGTGCTGGAGAAGCATGGCATCTCCCACACTGCCTTCTCTCTCACAGTATTCCATTCTATCTACTCTGCCCACCTAAGGGCTGCCCTATCAAAAGGCCAAAGCAGTTTCTTTATTAACCAATAAAAGCAACCCAAATACAGAAGGACCCTCCTACACCAGCCAAGTTAGAGAGTGGAGGGGCGGGTATGGGGAGAGAGAAAGTGAGAAACAGTAGGTATACATATCAGATCCAGGACTGCAAATAAAACATAGGATTCCCAGTCATGAGTGAATTTGAGAGAACATAAATTACATTTAAGTATAAAAACAGAAGAAAAGAGGCCAAAGAAAAAACACAAGAAACACATATAGATGCAGAGACACATACTGTTTATATGGAAATCCTACTGGCATTCACATATACCCAAAAAGGCTGGGATGTTTGGAATTTCCAGCTCAGACCCTGCCCTCAGGACTCCCAGCAGCATCTCTGCTGGAGCTGCCCTCTCTAAACTCTGCCTCTGAGAAAGCCCACCAAAAGTCAACCCCTCCTTGAGTCTGCTCAAAACCACACGTATAGGCTAATTAAGACCTGGTAGCCATGTTTGCCATGAAATATCTCTCATACCCTCCTGAGGGTCACCCAGGAGGGCTTCGCTCAGATTAAACCAGGCTTTATTAGTTTGGTTTAATTGGTTTGTTACATTGGTGGCTGCTGATTCACATTGGACGGGGATTCAAAACTTAGTGCAGGTGAAGAGCAGAAGGTGGGAGAAGATGAGTTAGGAAGTTAGGACCGTGAGGGGCTGGTCCACCTACTGAGACAGTGTACCTGAACTAATGGGAGCACACCAATCCACCTGGACTGGGACTGAATGAGCATATGATCAAACCAGACTCTCTGAATGTGGCGGTGAAAGTTGGCAGATGGAAAACCCATCAACAATGACACCAGGACCTATCTCTTCTGCATGTATTATCTTTATGAGAACCGAGTCTTTTTGAATGCAGTCCTTCCTAGGCCAGGAGGGATGGGGGTGGGCCTTGGACTTCCAACAGGGCAGGGCACCATGCCCTCTTTCAAGGAAGAATGGGGAGGGAGGAGGGGTGGGGGGGCGTAGTGGGAGGGGACCGGGAGAAGGGGAAGAAAGGAAAAAAAAATTTATTTCTTTAATTATGTTCTTGAATGGAAAAAATAAAACAAAACAATGTATGGAAAAAATAAATAAAAAAAAGAGAGAAAAAAAAGATTATCACAGTAAGGGGGTAGTGGGAGGGGACCGGGAGAAGGGGAAGAAAGGTAAAAATTTTATTTCTTTAATTATGTTCTTGAATGGAAAAAATAAAACAAAACAATGTATGGAAAAAAAAATCTATGTTGTGGGAAAGGCATAAGTATATTAAAAACCAACTAGATATTAAAATACTTCCAAGGGAAAAAAAACTTTGACCACTAGAAGATTTTTCAAATAAATAAATTCTATGCTGGCCTAACCTATTGTTTGAGAATGAAAACGTATTAAAGACATATTTGAAGAAAAAAAACTTATTATACACATTCTCACACATAGAAATCACATAAAAACTAAAAACCAGAAACTATATATATGGAAACTAATATATATATATATATATATATATATATATATATATATATATATATATATATATATATAAACACCTATAAGATTTAAGACGACAACAATAAAGCCCTGACAAAATATTATGAGACCAAAACCTTCAAAAGAATGCCGTAGAGTTCAGTTTGTGTTGGTTAACTACTGTTGGGCATGAGGCTTCCATTTAAGAGTGGTTTGTATACCAGTGAGACTCCATTGAGAAAAATTAATTGGCTCTTTTTTTCTGTTCCTTTTTTTTGTTTTGTCCTATCCTGATTTCTTTGTTTTAGTATTATCATTATTATTATTATATTGCTATTTGAAATGCCTGTTCACTTTCTAACAAGGAAGAGAAAGAAAAGGTATGGGTTTGCATGGGAGGGGAAGTGGAGAGTATCTCGGAGGAGTTGAGGGAGGAAAACCATAACCAGAATATATTGTATGGGGGGGAAATCCTATTTTCAATAAAATAAAAATAGAAGAAAAAAATGAGGAAAAGAACTGTGAAAAAAATAAACTTAACTACAGTGTACCTTATATCTATTTTATATAAATATCATTCAATCTCTAGAAAATTAGTGTGATCAAATTCTCATTGACAGAATCAGTGAGTAATTTGGTTATTATTTTAATAGTAATGTCTATAAAATTAAAATGAGTAAGAAATTAACTTAAAAATAAAACTAAGAAAAGTCAGGAATTGGTGGTGCATGCCTTTAATCCCAGCACTCAGGAGGCAGAGACAGGTGGATCTCTGTGAGTTCAAGGCCAACATGGATTACAACAGCTGGTTCCAGGACAGGCTCCAAGACTGCAGTAAAACCCTCTCTCAAAAAAAAAAAACCAAAAAATAATGAAATTAATAAATTACTATGAAAATAGAGTAGTTGAAGAAACCTATATGATTGTAGTTGCTATTGTTCAAAAGCTTTTTAGACCTTATGCCTTTGACTTGTTCTTCTCTACATATATAAGACTTATATTTCTACAACACAGCTACCTCTGAAAATACTCAGACTATAATGTCTGTTCTAATAATAAACCAAGTTAATAATGTATCAAGTCATTATTCTGCTTCATTTGGGGTGAAAATAGATTTTGGTTTTTACTAAATTTATTTAAATGGTCATTTAAAAATATAGAAATTGTACATATAAATGAAGAATCATGTGAGATTTCAGTCCATCTTTCTTGCATAATTCTCAGATCAAAGTGTACATTCTTTTATCTCAGATGTTTGTTTCTTTAAGAAGAATGTACAATGAGCTTTATTTCAGCTTTCTGGACTGTTTAGGACATTCTTGTTGTGTACAGTTTTCAATAACATACTATAGCTGTCTTCTTCTGCTTGACGAAGCAGAGCTTTATGATTAATATTGCATTGACTGATCCTGACAAGCATGGGGAAGCAAGAATCCTCACATGAAGCAGTTAGTAGAGGTTTAAGCTCTTGTAGTCTTAGACCCTTGGTCCCACCTAAATCTTTTCCCATGTTACATTCACATGCATACAATGAATGAGTTTCTACACCAATGCCCTAATGCTTAGTTATTTCTAGATTTGTATTACTAGACTTAACTATTCTTCTCTGCTGCAACTTCCATTATCCATCTGGCTGTCTATGTCAACACCTATTTTATTTAATGATTTCATTTAAATATCATCTGAGACAAATGACTCCTCACATATCCTGTTTATGGATGCTGAAACCTCTATAGACTGAGGATTCTTGCCTTCCCATTCTTATTGGGATCAATGAGAGTTTCTAAAAAAAAAATATCAGAATAGAAATGGATGCAATGGATTTACTAACCCAAATTCTATCTCATTCTCAACTTAATTCTGGCAGGAAGTACAGTTTCAATCCTTCCGCTCAGGGACTGTGGAACTTCTGCTGTTGTGTTGTCTGACTGTCTCATTTAATCCTGTGCTGGTTCCTTTTCCTCTGGATTCACCTTTGTACCAACTTTTATGAAATTATTTAGTGGAGACATGTGTCAGCAGTTGAGAGCATTCTGCTCCTGCAGAGCACCTGAGTTTGACTCCCAACACCCACATCTGGTGGCTCACAACCTACTCTATGGGATCTAGGGGATGCAACACCATTTTCTGGCTACCATGGACAGCTACACTCAAGTACAAACCCACACAGAGATACAGATGTCTACACACAATTAACCATAGGACAAAATATTTCTTAAAACTATTTCTAGATATATTCTATTTTGTATTCCATTTGTTCTGTAAAAGGAATCTTCACTTCCAAATTTAATTCATTAGTAAATGCAAAAGTAATCATAAAACTTAAACAAGAAGTGGACTGCCATAATATGCTACTGAAAAATAAGGTCTATTTCCTTCCTACGTTAGTATAAATAATTCAGAAATTATCATCCATTCTTCAGAAGTAAGTATTCACTACATATTGCCATTTATAAACCCTTGATCTTTTATAGAATATTCAGTAAATTAGTGTTCCATGGCTCTTATTTTATGTGAAGTGTGCTTAGTTAAAAAGTAAGATAGTAAAACAGTTCCTCAATGTCTACGATATTCTCATTTCTTCTCCAGAAAATATGCCATATTTGAATAGACATTATGAACAATAATACTATTTAACTAAAGATTTTATGCATTTTAGGAGACTGCTTCAATTTGAATATTCTTTATTTTATTGTTCATTTCTCTTTCTTTGTGCAAAATCTCCAGTGTTATTTCTCCATGATAAAACATTTATTAGATGTCTGCTGTCAGCCTCTTAATATCTGCTTTGTAAAATCCATGCCTCTTACATATCAGCTAACCCACTTGTCTTTCTCTAATCTTCTCTCCTCTAATGTCTTATCTCCTTTTGATTATTCATGAAATCAATATTTAGTCTGTCTGTAAAATTTTGTATTAAGGACAGTTAGGCCAAACTGTTATCTTAACCATGTGCAACAATATACCTAAAATTCTAGCAAGGCCACTCCTAAGAGGTTCTTCTCACTCACTGCTCAACAAAAAAACAGTTTAGTACAATTGTGTAGAGTCCTCAGAACTCTACAGTGACTCCTTTATGTTCCTTTTGGAGATGACAATAATCAGAGGACATCCAGGCAGATTGCTCTGATATCAACCTGCCAGTCAAATGGGAACTATCGAAAGGACACAACTAGATTGCCTTAATGTACTGAACTCTATTTCCAGAAGAAGAAAATGGATACAAACCAGAGACTGGGGAAAAGGAGGACTGCCTAGGGGTATCACCTATCCTCCCTGCCAGGACACACGGCCTGAATATAGTACCTGGAAGTTTTCAAAAATCTGAGTGCACAGAAGGACCACCAGATTTCACCAATGCTCATAATTCTTCTGCCAAAAATCGTGGGTTATTGTCATTGCCTGGAGATTCACAGGAACATAATGTGCTATGGAAACATATTTCAGAGCTTTAGAGTTCCAACCTGTACTGAGTAGTTAGTGCTGCACAGCATGCTGGTAGAAGGGCAATCCAGAATGGAATGTATACCAGATTGCAAAAAAAGAAGAAAAAAGCATTGTTACTACAATAGCTTTAATCATTAACTCTCTTTCTACTTCTGAGTGGATATTTATTCTTACATTTTGAAAGACAATAGGTGAGATAGAAGTCATCAATTAAAATAAGTCATGTTATATGTGTTATCTTTGACTATTATTCTCATATTACTTCCTGTATTCTGAATATAATTTGTGTTTTATAACCTAAACATATTCAACTTTATGTGTCTTTCTTGTAGTCACTGCAAACTTGGAAACTGTAACCATGGTGATTTTAGTAGCAGTAGTGTGTTAGATACCATGACTCAGACCTGCTTGATCTCTCCTTATAAAGGCTGTCATATCCCTGGGGCTTAACCCATCTCCTAAGTGGATATTAAGATTTCCCACTGTTGTTAAGGTTGACATCTTCTTCCACTCTTCCCTGCTGCATGTTTTTCACTAACAGCAGCAGGGTGTTGCTTCATGTGATGACTCAGCCAAGACATTCATGAGTTCTTTGGGATTTAATTCTTTCCATGTACCATTTTTCTGCCTTTGTCACCAAGTCTGGTTAAGATGCTTTGAAAGTATAATGATTTCTATTACAGATTCACAGATGTCCTCTCAGTTTCTTTAGTGGTAACAGTACAACTCTTTATTTGCTCTTTTATTTTCCAATCTTCAGGCAGGCAATGGCGGCGCACTCCTTTAATCCCAGCACTCAGGAGACAGAGACAAGTGGATCTCTGTGAGCTCAAGGCCAGATTGATGGCTAAGGTGACTCATTCCAGGATAAAACAGCCAGGGCTACACTGCAAAACCTTCTCGAAAAACCAAAAAGAAAAAGAAAAAAAGAAAGGAAAGGAAAGAAACAAACAAACAAACTTCAAAACCAACAAAATGACCCAGTGAGTGAAGGTGCTTACTGTGAAGCTTGATGTCATGAGTTCAAATCCCAGGCACATGTTAGAATGTGAGAATCAATATCCACAAGCTGTCCTCTAACCTTCAGTGAAGTATACATCTGCACACGCACACCCCAGTAAATATATACAAAACATTTTTAAAGGAACTTCAGGCAAATCTACTAGAACACAGTCAAAGATGGAAGCACAGTGTCTCTGTCAAGAGGAAATCATCTACACATTAACAGCCATTCTGAACAGAATTGAAACACTGCTTATGTCATAGCCTGTGATAATGATAACCTAGAAAATAATTAAATGATCAGCATGTAACATGAGTTAAATGTGTAAGTTTCCACAATAATTGCATTCATATAATCACATTCTTACAATAAATAGCTTATTGGGATGATAAGAACATTTGATTTAAATCGAGATCTTACTAGCTGTGAAGTAACATTCCAACTACTTAACCTCTATATTACTATCTGGTATTCATCATGTTTCATCTATATAAACATTTCAATAAAACTCTACCATAACACTAAAATTCCAAGACCTTAATAAAAAGGCCACAATTTTCTATCCTCTCAAGCCTGGGATCACCAACCAATGTATCATGCCTTCTGAGCTGTCAATCCTGAGTTGTTTCATAACTGCAATCCTCCATGTAGCATCTTTCTCTTAAAACATCCTTATATCCTTCTTTGCAAAGATGTCCTTATCCACAAATATATAATTCAAATAATCTGTAACACTCTGAATGTTTTGTTACCTCTATGTGCTCATATATAGAGAGATATACATTAAATACTTGTATTGCTGTTTTGATTTGTAGTTTATATACTTAACTGCCGTGTGTAAAGCTTTCACTAAAGGTGGGGATTTTATCTTGCTATTTTTGTAACCTCAGAAACTAGAGTCACTTTTAGAACATAGTCTCTGAACATTGGTAGAAGACAAATGAGAAACTGAAGGGTATTAGTCTATACTTCTAAATGTTAACTGTAAAATTCAAAGTTATAGTTCATGATTAAGTTGTACCTTAAGCTCTATAATGACATAATACATAATTAAACCTTGTTTAAAGAATAGATGCTTCAATTAGACCAGAATCCATACTTTCATCAGTCTACATAAACTAATATCACTATATTGACTTTATTACCCATCCGCAGTGGTATTGTACATTACAAAGAATGACTTTATAAAGGTGTTGGGATAAGCAAGAAGAACCGCAGACTTTGTGCTGCAAAGTAGATGCACAAAGGTGCAGCTTATTGTAGACTTATAAACCCAGCAAGATCTGCCAAATATTTGAGATGGAGTTTTTAAAAGCCACCAGTTTCTGCACCATGGAGCTCCAAAAGCAATAAACTGAACATCACAGGGTCTAAAATTACAACCGTAAAAATTTCTCTCAAATAGAGAAACCTTTCCACATGAACCTTTGGCTGTTCTGAGAGTTCAGACATTGCTGGAAATGAGTCTTTAGGGGCATAAAAGCCAACAAAGCTTGGTCAGCCATCCAGAGTTAGAATGACTCAATTCTAGTCCAAAAGTTCTATGATAGGATGGTTCTGGAGATCTCAGTTGCATAATTAAGCTACAAAGAACAGAGAATTCAAGAAAGAGCCAAAAGACTTATGGGAAGGGGAGAAGAATTCCCCCACAGCCAAGCTGCACCAGATAAAGGTCTTTTGGAGAAATGATTGCCAGTGAACCGCCTGATTATCTGTTGGATCCCTTAAAGAAACAAACCTAGGGGTAGAGCCAGGAATGGAAGAAGTGTCGATAAACTTTCAGTAAAACCACAGATACAGCTCCTTGCAAAACAGTACCTGAGTCTATTAGAGACATCGTGAAATCCCCGTTCTGGGAGATGTCATTCAGATTTAATGGACTATGGAATACAATTAGTATAATATATAGTTTTCAGATAGAAAACTATAATATATAGTTTTCAGATAGAAAACTATAATATATAGTTTTCAGATAGAATCTCAAGTAATTTAGGCTGCCTCCAATGTTCTCTGTTATCAGGATACCTTAAGATCCTGAACTTCCTGTTCATCCTTCTCTTCTAAGTGCTGGACTATACGTTTTGCTACCATGCCAGGCTTTGGTAAAGTGTTTTGTATTAACTGTCTAGCATTTAACCAAAAGTTACCATCCATGATTCAGAAAAAAACAAAAACAAAACTTAACCTATCCCTTCTGTTCAGGACATCCATGTCCTGTATGATTAGACGAAGACTTTAAGATAAATCAAAAGTACATCATATATATGAATACATATGCATATATATTCATATACATCATCATGAAACCTTATTAATGTAATTAATATGGCTAATGAAAGATTTCAAAAATATAAAGTAAATAATAAAAAAATTCAGAAAATATGCAAGAACAAAAGGGTTCATGAGACAACTGAAATGCATGTAAGAAACAGAAATGTTAGGACTTCATTTTAAAAATCCCGGTCAGTAAATGATGCTCACAGAAAACTAATGATGGAAACCTTGTCAGGAGAAACATTAGTATCTGGGAACAATAATGATTTTAAAACACAAAGATGATAGAGGAAGCTAAAAAAAACCATTTGATAAAACAGCATAAGACTCATGCGCAATAGAGAAAAAAGTTTATATCAGATTTTTCATTTAATTCTCAGAATGAGAAAGCAGAAAATAAAGGAAACACAAACTGGCCAAGAATTTTCAAAAATCAGATGATAACAATAATAAGGTAGTTCAAAACACTTGAAAAAGCACAATCTTTATGAACAGACATGAGTTGAGATAAACAGCTGTTTAAGTTTCTATCCCCCTTCAGATTTCTCAACTTCTAATATTTAATTCATATTGTGTGATTATAAGGAGTATAATCTGACTCTTTTTAAAGTTTTAATTTATTTATTTGGGAAAGGAATATCATGCCATGGCACATGTGCAGAGATCAAAAGTCATTTCTCTCCTTATATTATGTGAGTACTGAGATGTTCACTTGGGTCACTTGGCCTCAAACACCTTCACCTGATAAGCCATTTCATGGTTCTCCCTAGATGCTTCCTAGTTTCCATTGCAGGGTTAAGTCTTTTGGCCTTACTGCTTACTTAAAGACCCAAATTGAAAATTTAAAAGAGTTTAGAAATAAGTAGCTACATGTCCATGAACAAGCAACTGAGTAGCTATTACCTAAAGCAGTTCTGTTCTATACCTAGTATTATTTCAGAGCACATAAGAAGTCAACATCATTTGTAGATAATATATTTCAAAGGGTGTGTGGGAGATGCACATGCCAAAACCCAGTTAGATAAGTCTGATAGCCCTCTTCTTCCACTTCGAGCTCTGGGGACTGAGTTCATGTCATTACATTTGCCTAAGCTCTTTGACTCATGGAGTCATCTCACGAGCCATATTGAGATAGCCTGGAAGCCTGGCATTATGTAGTTCAAGAGCTGAAATAGGCAACAAGAAAGAACGAGGGGAGAGTTGTTAATGACCCTTGTTTCTCACATGAACCTCAAGATTACACTTATAGGCTGCCGTTTTGTCTTGTTTTAGAGAAGCTTTTCAGTTTCAGGAGGTCCCATTCATTAATTGTTTCTCTCAGTGTCTGTGCTACTAGGGTTATACTTAGGTAGTGGTCTCTTGTGCCAATGTGTTCAAGTCTACTTCCCACTTTCTCTCCTATGTGGTTCAGTGTGGCTGGCTTTATGTTGAGGTCTTTAATCCATTTGGACTTTAGTTTTGTGCATGGAGATAGATATGGGTCTATTTTCATTCTTCTACATGTTGATATCCAGTTATTCCAGCACCATTTGTTAAATATGCTTTCTTTTTTTCCATTTTATATTTTTTCTCTGTTGTCAAAAATCAGGTGTTCGTAGGTGTGTGGGTTAATATCCGGGTCTTTGATTCAGTTCCATTGGTCCTCCTGTCTGTTTTTACGCCAATACCAGGTTGTTTTCAGTACTGTAGCTCTGTAGTAGAGTTTGAAGTCAGGGATGGTGATGCCTCCAGAATTTCTTACATTGTACAGGATTGTTTTGGCCATCCTGGGTTTTTTACTTTTCCATATGAAGTTGAGTACTGTTTTTTTGAGATCTGTGAAATTTTGATGGGCATTGCATTGACCAACTCAACATCAGACAGAGGTCTGATCTCCAAAATATACAAAGAAGTCAAGAAATTGGTCATCAAAAGAACAAATAATCCAATTTAAAAAATGGAGTACAGACTTAAACAGAGAACTCTCAACAGAGGAATCTAAAATGCCTAAAAGATACTTAAAGAAATGCTCAACATCCATAGTCATCAGAGAAATGCAAATCAAAAGAATTCTGAGATTCCTTCTTATGCCTGTAAGAATGGCCAAAATCAAAAACACTGATGACAACGTATGCTGGAAAGGTTGTGGGAAAAAGGGAACACTCCTGAATTGCTGGTGGGAGTGAAAGCTGGTACAGCTCTTTTGGATGTCAGTGTGGGGATTTCTTAGAAAATTAGGAAACAACCTTCCTCAAGACCCAGTAGTACCAAAGGATGCTACATCGTGCCACAAGGACATGTGCTCAACTATGTGCGAAGCAGCATTGTTTGTCATAGCCAGAACCTGAAAACAACCAAAATGCCCAATGACCAAAGAACAGATTTAAACAAATGTGGTACATTTACAGAAAGGAGTGCTACACAGCAGAAAAAAATGACATCTTGAAATTTGTAGGCAAATGGATGGATCAAGAAAACATCATATTGAGTGAGATAACACAGATCCAGAAAGACAATTATCATATGTAATCACTCATAAGTGTTTTTTTTATTTATTTTTTCCATACATTGTTTTGTTTTATTTTTTCCACTCAAGAACATAATTAAAGAAATAAATTTTTTTTCCTTTCTTCCCCTTCTCCCGGTCCCCTCCCACTACCCCCCCACCCCTCCTCCCTCCCCCTTCTTCCTTGAAAGAGGGCATGGTGCCCTGCCCTGTTGGAAGTCCAAGGCCCACCCCCATCCCTCCTGGCCTAGGAAGGAGTGCATTCAAAAAGACTCGGTTCTCA
>PVIU01015567.1:0-47783 GCA_004026605.1 Ondatra zibethicus
GACAGAAGATTTACTTACTGTGTTAATTGATATTCCTCCCCATGGCAAAATAAACTATTATAAAAACTATGAGATAAATGGTTAAGGAAAGAGAAGTTTATTTTGGTTCATGGACTCAGAAACCTGAGACCATCATTGCTTTGTCTGTTGCCTCTGTGCCTGTGGTGAGGCATTGCATCACAGTTGGGAGCATAGGAGAGGGTATTCCTACTCCAAAGAGAAGGAAAAGGACTAGCGATAAAAACACCAGTATACTAATATCCTATTTAAGCCCATGCCTTCAGAACCGAAGGTCCTTCTTCGAGCTTGTACTTCTTAAAAGTTCCAACACTTACTGATACTACCAAAATGCAGCCATAGCTTCCAGCATATAGAATTTTGGAGAGAACTCCATTTTCAAATACTTGTAGGTGTCTTTGCCCCTCACCCTAAAGCATAGGATATTTGAATTATTTTCAATCTTCTTTAATAGAAACATAAAATTTTCCCCATAACTTTTTCAGTTTCTACACATGGCTTAATGTGAAAGTTATTGTTCTTTTGCTGTGACAAAATACCCAGGTGGAAAAAAGTCTAAACAAGGAAAGAGTCACTAGTATGGGGACATGAGTATATGTACTAGGCAGCACTGTGTCCTCAGGACACTTTCATAAGTAGAAACACTGTTCACCTAAGAGGAATGGATGATTTGACTGAAAAATAACTTTTCTTTCATTAAACCACTGTGATTGTAGGTATTCTTTGTTTTGTCTTGAAAACCAACATTAGCCACATATTTCTTTTTTAAATTTTGTATTGATTATATTGAGCTATACATTTTTCTCTGCTCCCATCCCTGCCTCTCCTCTCCCCTTTCACCTTCTCCCATGGTCCCCATGGTCCCAATTTACTCAGATCTTGCCTTTTTCTACTTCCCACGTAGATTAGATCCATGTATGTCTCTCTTATGGTCCTAATTGTTGTATAGGTTCTTTGAGATTGTGATTTGTAGGCTGGTTTTCTTTGTTTCATGTCCAAAATCCACGTATGGGTGAGTACATATGGTAATTGTCTTCCTGGGCCTGGGTTACCTCACTCAATATGATGTTTTCTAGATCCATCCATTTGCCTGCAAATTTCAAGATGTCATTTTTTTCTGCTGTACAGTACTCCATTATGTAAATGTACCACTTTCCTTATCTATTCTTTGGTCAAGGGGCATTTAGGTTACTTCTAGGTTCTGGCTATGACAAACAATGATGCTATGAACATAGTTGAGCACATACCCAAAGGATGCACAATTGTAGCGACATATTTCTGAAACTAACAGGAATAAAATATTTGTCATTTTGAAATTCAACTAGTCTATGAGAAACTGTGTACATAATAAAAATAAATATATCAAAGAACAAATTACAACAGATGTTTGTATAGAAATAATTAAAAGCAATTATAAAAGAAAGGTCTATTCTTCTGTCTAATTATACCTAATGATATATCTATATACTCTTATTACCAACTTCATTAATGGTTTCAATAATCTATTACCTATTCTATCTATTTGTGAGGCCAACATTATTAGCATGTTAAGCATTTACAGCTCTCAATCTATCCATCTGTGAATTGAATAATAGTAAACCATTAGCTACATGAAACAAAAGACTTACCTAATTGATGCCAGGATTATTATCAATTTCACCATATGTTTTGCCTTGGGTTTAATGACAATACTCAGGTACTGATTGTAAATTATATTTGCTTTAGAAACAATAAGTGTACATGGTGGGGAATTGATACAATCTTTTTAAGTACTTATATTAATTACGTGTCTTGTCTCCATGACAAAATTTATGAAAGAAACAACTTGGGAGAATGAGAATTAATTTTGTCTCATGGTTTGAAAGGTCCATCATGGTCCAGAAAGCACTGTGGAGTTTGTACATGGCAGCTCACCTATGGCATAAATTGAAGTGAGCTTGCTTATATCTCAAAGGTTCAGAGAAAAAGGATCACCAGAACATTGAAATAAGCTATGGCCCATAAGATCTGTATCCAAGACACCCAAATTTTTCAGTAAGCTCCATATTCAAAAAGTTCTAATACTTCCCAAACAGTGCTACCTCCTGAGGACTAACTATTGGAACATATGAGTATATAAGAATCATATATTCAAACTTTAAAACTACTTTTTATTCATACTGTTTCTTTTATTGTATATTATATATCTATTTCTATATCTATATAAATATAACATAGTTTTACCATGTATAGTTTATTTATATATGTTTCATTGATTTTTAAAAATTAGTTTTTAAGTTTTAATTTAAATGTATTAAAGTTTAATAATCATATGAAGTTCTACACATTTTCTTAAAATAAATTCAATTTTAGGTACGTCATCCGAAATAAGTCTTATGTGACCCTTGCTTACCATTAATCCCCCAAAAGGCAATGGTCTTTTATACATAGCCTTTTTTACTTCTAAAATCTGACATCAATTTCCTATAATTGTTATTCTTATAAATTAACATTACATTGCTATCTGTTTTATTTAATTCAACCATAATCTGTTAAATGCATATATATTTTCTCATGTGATAATAGTTATTATTTCCCTATAGCAATTATTACATGAACACATCACAGTTTGGTGACCCATCACTGTATTTATTGGAACTGGGCAACCACCAGTGGCTTCTGCTGTGTCAGGGGTTTGCGTAGCATGGAACTTCCTAGAATGTAGGTGTACTGAGAGTTATCCTTAGAGGATAAAGTCGCATTTCCCAAGATTGTGCACCTGTTTTTTTTTTTTTCCTTTTCTCTGTAAATCAAAGTTCTACTTAGTAACTTGTTTAACATTTACTATTGCTCATTTTTCAGCCCTCATGAATGTTGGTTTCTTGCTGCTGTGTTTCTGTAATCCTTTATTTGTTTCAGGATATTTGGGTGTATTGACACCTCTTTTATAACATTTATATACAAGCTCTTACCTGGTTTGGAACACCAAACTGCTTATTGTTTTCTTGTGATTCATAAATCTTTTATACATTCTCCTTATTGGAATTTGTGGATTTATGTATTGCCACTCAGTTTTTCTATTTAGACACTTCCATTCTCAAAGTATTAATAGTTTGGATGAAAGGGTGATTTTGTTGTTGCTTAAAGATAAACAACTTGTTCATCTTTTATATTGCTTGTGTTTAAATGTTTTTATTCCTATAATGAACAAAAATAAAATAGTAGAGTATAAACAGAGTTTATTTATTGCTGATATTCAAATAATTTTTAAGATATATGGTCAAAATAAGTATAAATTGTACGTACTTTTCCAGTGAGTTCTTGTAATAGATACATTAGAATCTCTAATATGGAATGTACTCTGTCTGAAATCTAGAGATAATTTAGTTCTCTGAATTTTATTTGGCCAGCAATTTTTATTAAGTTCTGATTGAAATATACCCTACAACAATAATTTATGAGATAGATTTTTGTATCTCATGTTTATCTAGAAGCCATTTATTACTAAGTAAAGTTCTTTGAAAACATTCAACATAATTCAGTCACTTTTCAAGATTACCATTATTAACATGTCATCATTGTAACAGAATGTCTATAAATCTACTGAAAGTTCATATTATGCTAGTTCCGAAAATCAAGTGATAACATATCTGTGAAAATATAATAATGCTATCCAATGCAGACACACAAGAGGAATACTTAGGCCCTAAGATAAGGCTTCTTTCTCCTCACTAAATGCAAGCTTATTTCTCTCCTAGGGCACAGATTAGTGGTCAAAATTTATGCCAGTTGCTTAACATTCTTGTTACTTATTCATTCAGTTTTATTAAAAAGCACTCTCAGTTTGTGTGTGTTCTAAAGATACTTCTTTCTGAACACCTATCGATCAATTTCTTCATATAGAGCAAGGGAAGCTGAGCCTAATAGACTAACATTAATATTTTGGTGCTTTGAATACTTCCGTCACTATAAAAAATTAAGAAATATTAATCAAGAACAGATAGTAGCTTGGTTTTACTATTAGAGATATAGGTTGTGATTCAACTGTTGGACACATGTCAAATGTTAACGAGACACTGGGTTTGATCACCAGTGTAAAAATTAGTATAATTCCACTGTCAGTACTGGCCTTGGAAATGAACTATTAGGAAGTATAAGGCAATTGTCTTAAAAAGTTTAATTTGCCATGGATTTCTTTATAAATACGTGATCAGAAAACAAAATAAAATCCTAAATACTTGCCTTACCTCATATTCTATTTCTTCCTTTGTCGGGCTAGATCATGGGACAAAGCCAAAGTTGGCATTGAAAGCTGAAGACTGAAATTTTATATTGGCTTTTAGAAATTTAGACCAAATGAAGTAATAAAGAACTGCCACATATAATGAAGGAAGGTACCACCATGCAGTATATTAATAACACTGCAGATTTTAGTTATAGGATTTTTGTCTTATATAAAATATATTTGTATATTTTGATCTCCAGAGATTTGACTTATATTATTTTTTTAATTAAATTGGTCCAAATAAATGCATTGAGAAAAAGATGTAGATTATGTTGTGAATGTTGGACTTTGGCTAATGAATCACAGACTGAAATTCCCACGTGATTTCAGCAATGGAAGTGAGAAGAGCTCCGGTCAAACATAAGATCAGCGCGATAACAACTCATTCTGTACAGTGGTGATACTGTGTAATGGTCCACAGACTAGGTATTTAGATTAAATTTAAAAGTTCTCAGTGGTTCAGAGTTGCGTCAACTTTAAATGAAGCTTTGTCATCAAATACGAAGCATTTATATACATTTTTAATTGTACAAATTGTCTGAAACTACTGATCATATGCATTATATTTATGTAGTCATTTAAAAATAATACGCTGATTATCACAATTATATTAAAGAATAAAATCTTCCTAAGAATTTTAGTTTGGAAATCATGAATTATGTGAGATATAAATACATTCAGTGCCATTTAAGCTATCAGAGGCCTTCTAGTCATACTCATGAACCTGCCTATTATTAATATGGCAGAGTTTTCTTTTATTAATATGAATATATATCCTCCACAGTTGGAGAAGATCCTTTCTTACATGTCTAGAAAACTCTGTCTGTGAGTTCTTAAACTTTAAAAAATGCCAAAATTTATGATTAAGTTGATATTATAGATAATATGCTTAAAAGTAATTAAAACTTGCCCTTTGTATCAGTTAATGACAACATTTATTTTTTTCCACATTTAATTTTTTTATTATTGCATTATAAATAGTACCATTCAAAATTTCCACCTCCTCCGCTCCTCCTATTTCCCTCCTGCTTCCCCACTCCCCCTCCCCTTTTCCCCTCCAGTCCTAAGAGAGGGCAGGTTACCCTGCCCTGTGGGAAGCTCAAGGCCCTCTCGCCTCCATCCAGGCCTAGGAAGGTGTGAATCCAAACTGACTAGGATCCCAAAAAGCCAGTACATGCAGTAGAAAAATGACAACATTTAAAAGTTCAGTAAGAAATGTTGAAAAGTCTAAGTTAGAGTAGTCAGTACTTTGTCTACTTGTTTCCTGACTTAATTTTTTGGCACCTAAAGGGGAAATGTTCAGTCACATCTCCACCCTACCCTACCCCCACACATCACTAACTAAAGTGTTTCTGCATTTTTCATTTCATACCAGATCTTGACATCCTTTTGAATTTATTTTACATACTTAGGGAACATGAATATAACTTCATGCTTTCATCCTTTTATAAAGCATTCATTATGTGCATTAACTGACAGCTGTGAAATTATCTGCCACTTGTCTTAAATAAAAGCAAGAAAATTCAAAATAGATGTGCATTCTGTACTTAGGCAAATTTCACAGATCTTCTTTAATTCAAATTTCTTTAGACACTTCTTTTTATATGAGCTTTAAGTACAGTGAATATGTTCAGTCATTATTACACATTGAGTGTCTGATGGCTTTGAAAGCTCAGGAAGCAATCTACATTTTTCTCACTTGTTTTTCATGTAGCTAGGTTTGGCAGCTCTGTATAAGTCTTATTTTTCATCTTAAAAATCTTTATACTTACAGCATTTCTTTGCATATTAATATTGTAACTCAAATTTCTTTTATGTGACTTTTGCCACTTTTGAAAAAATCATATTGAGGTCAAATGTGAGAAACGAACAAACAAAAGAGATGAAAATAAGAAAATTAAACTTTTTTGGGGGGAATATTCTCTGAAAAAAACATAAATGGTTATTTCTAAAATTAGATATATTTTTTGGTCTTTCAGTGATAAAAATATGATTATATCAAAATACAAGGAAATGGAGTGTGAAGAAAATTAAAATTTTCTAACTAAGTTCCATTCTGAACATTTCAATGTGCAATTGCCCTCCATATTCACATTTCATTATTATCTTTTGGCAGAAAATTTTAATAATCATAGTAATATCTATTCAACAAAAGAAAGAAGTGACCCAATACCAGTGGCAAAACCTTGCTTTGGGACATACCCCCATATTTATCAAATTAATACTCACTTTTATGATCAATAAATAACTTCATAAAAAGTAACAGAGAAACAATGATGAGCATTTCTTAAGTTATCATGAATTATTAAAGTTAGTTATCATGAATAGTTAGTGATACAGAATAAATTTTTACATCTCTTTTTACATTTTGTTGTTAGACATAGAAATTTATGAAGAAGAAAAATATTCAGTTTACAAATTATCTTTAAAAATTACAGATATACCATGACCACAGTATAAGTTACTATATAATATTGCTAAAACTTCAAGATTTTGTTCTGAAGAGTACCATATGATTTCATTTCTGTTTTAACTTTTAGTGTTATAAGTAGTGAAAGAAAAGATACAGTCAAACAATCCCAGAAATAAATGTCAACATTAAATTTTCTTATAAGGAGCAAACCAGAGGAGTAATGTTTAAATGAAATAATGTACTAAAACTTGAATTTTTTTATCTAATACATTTCCATTTGCATTGATCTCTTGAAATGAGATATATATAATAAGTACTTTTTAATTACTTTAACTTTCTACAGTTGCAATTTAAAATCTTTACTGGTACTTTTTAACAAGTTTGGAAAAAGCAGTGTAAGAAGAACAATGTCGATTTTGACAAAAATCACTGGAAAAAGGAGACAAAGTATTAAAGTGATATTGATATTAAAAATATATTAATAATAGAATATAAATCAGTGATGCTAATCCAAACAATAGAACAAAATATAAAACCAGAAAACAAATATAGAGAGGAATAAAGTATAGCATGATAAGCATAACATGTTAGTGTAAAAAAATAGGAGTATAAACTGAATGCTTATGAGAAAATATAAAAATTTGCAGACATAATAGACATCTAAAATATTACAGACCAATATTATAGTTAAGAAGGAAATATGAAATACTATTGCCAACAAATTGGAGAATTCTTAAATGACAGTATCAAAGGTTTCTAATTATAGAATTAGAAGCAAGAGAAAATTTTCAGATCAAATCAGAGAACATACCTTCAATAGATTATGGAATATTTCCCAAACCTAAGGAAAGATATGTCCATTCAGATACATGAAGAACATAAAACACTAAATGGAAAGGGTTGGAAAAGAAACTTCCCAAACTGAATTATAGTTCTTGTACAAAATATGCAAGACAAAGAAAGGGTATTGAAAGCCGAAAGAGAGAAACTACATCTCACATGTAAAGGTATACCCATTAGAAAAATAAGTTACTTCTTAACAGAAGAACCTATTCCCTATGGTGGGATGCCATCCTCAGTCTTAATGTAGGGACGAGGGGCTTAGTCCTGCCCTAACTTAATATGCCAAACATTGTTGACTCCCCATAGGAGCCCTTACTCATTCAGAGGACTGGATGGGAGGGAGGACTGAGGGGAAGATGAGGGAAGGAGGTAGGAAAAGAGATGGAGGGAAAACTGTGGCTGGAATGAAATTAAAATCAATCAATAAATAAAAATTTAAAAACAAACAAAACAGAACTTACTTTGCATTCTGAAAGATCACAGCTGTCAACCCAGATTACTTCATCCCAGCAAACATATTACACAGAATTGAATGAGGAAAATAATGCTCCATGATTAAAAAGAAAAGTTAAGGAAATTTATAACCATCACACAGCAGCCCTTCAGAGAACACGAGAAGGAATTTTTGGACTGACAATAAAGAAAAGCACACCCAACGAAGTGTGGGAAAATAATAAATGATGGCAGCATAGTGGTTATACAAAGTATTAATAAAGAAAAAACAATACCACAGAATCAAAAAACAAATGAATGCACAATTTTCAGTAATAATTTTAATTAACAGTGGCTTCAAGTCTGCAAAGAAAAAATGGTGAGTCAAGAATATTAGAAAACAAGATCCATCTTTCTGTTGTCTTAGTAATCACACCACACCATCAATGTTAGATAGTGTCTTACAGGATAAGGAAAGAGTAAAATCAAAAAACTTTCCAAGGAAGTGGAACCAGGAAACGAATAGGTGTTATTATTCTAATATGTTACAAAATGTCTAATTAGAAAACAAAGAAGTTCAATCTGATCAATGGAACAATCTATCAAGAAGACATTACTATTCTAAACATGTACATATCAATACAAATGCATCCAATGTTACTTACAGGCACTACTTGGCATTCAGTCACAGTATTAACCCAAATTCAGTAATAGTAGGTGACTTAGTACACCATTCTCTATAGTGGACAGGTCAAAAGAATAAAAGAATAAACAAAGAAATATTACAACTAATTATTATAGACCTAAAGGATATATATAGCATATTACATCCAAAGTCTATAAAATACATACCTTTCTCAGCAGCTTATTTAAAACAGACCATATATTTGAATACAAAGGAAGAATCAGCAAATTTTAAAATGAAAACGAATCCCTTTGTATGTTGACAGGGTTGAGTGAGTAAATGAGAACTGTAACTGAGGGGCATTTGTGAGATGGTATTGAAACTTAGTACAGTGGGAATTTCCTGAAATAAATGATTGTAATCCTAATGAGGCCTCCTAGCAATGATGGAGATAGAGTCCCAACTAGCACCAAACTAGGCTACTAGTATTAGGACTGGGTTGCAATGAATAGAGTTGTTGGCCATGGTGATCCCGTGGAATCCCCTAAACAACCCAGCCTGTTGCTGAGACAATAGATTTACCTCTGCCAACAGATATAAGGGGACATCATTGCTGATGTCAATACCCACACAACTCATTGAATATGGAGAAGTCAAACTGGTGCGTAAGGTCACAGAGCCTTCTCCCCTACATCCTAGTGTCTGTGGTATAGGAAGATACTCTGCAGGCCGCCAAAAGAGAAACATAAACACCAACTCAGCTATAAGATTTTTGACGTACGATCTGTCTTCCCTGTAAGATGTGCTAGATAGAGCAGCGATGACCAGAACTTGTAGGAATAACTAAGTAATATCTGATTTGATTTAAGGCCCCCTCCATCAGACAGAACCCATACCTATACCTGACACTGCTTGGATGATCAAGGACCAGAAACTATATACTTCAGAGTCACAGGGTAAAACCAAACACTGTTGGTCCAAACAAAAATGTATCAACAAAATGAGTCCTGATGATATTGTGCTATAATCACAGATCAGTGCCTTATTCAGTCATCAGCAGAGAAACTTCCCCTAGCAGTAGACAGATGCAGAGAAAACAAGACATTATATGGAGAGAGAGTCTCTGGTACACACGGCTCTTATTGGGATATCTCCATCAAATCCCTCTTCTCTGAGTTCCAGAAAGCTAGAGGAAGAAGAGGTGAGCACTATAAGAGACAGAAGGGATAGAGGACACCAAGAGAACAAGGCCCTCCGAATCAACTAAGCAAGGCTCATATGAGAGCTCACAAAGACTGGAGCAGCAAGCACATGGATTACATAGGCCTGCACCAGGTCCTCTATTATATATTATAGCTTCCAGCTTAGTATTTTTATGGGAATCCTAAGTGTGTGAATGAATCCGTCTCTTATTCTTGTGCCTGCCGTTGTAGTTCTTTTCCTTTGGTTGACTTGCTTGAAGTGATGGGTTTTGATTTATTATATTTTATTTTATCCTTTAAATGTATTTCATTTTCTGTTGAGAGACATAAAGAGAGGATCTAGAAGAGAGAGAAGCCAGGAATGAAGTGGGACTTTAATCAGGATATACTGAATGAGAAAAGAAATCTATTCTCACATAAGAGGGTAAAAATGAAAAGTAAAAAATAAACCAAAAATACTATGTCTGAAATATAATATTAAAATTAAAAATGCTGTTTATGAAACTGAAATGTAATGAACTGGTTTAATATTGTGCTAAATAAATAACATGAATGGATCTTGCAGGTAAAAAGCAATATATTAGATGCTATCAATTCAGAAGAGCAATTAGAAAAGAGATTGAAAGATAACAAAGAAATCCTATCACAGTTATGAAAATTATGCAAAGACTTGGTTTCAGAAAAGCAACAAAAAGAAGCTAGTAAGCATATTTAAAAGCAATATAGTTGAATACCTTAAATGTAAGGCAAGATGTCACACAGAAAGTCTTTCTTCCCACTTAAGCCAAACAAGATGAAAGATAACTGAAAGAAGCACAGAGAACTGTTGCTAAACATCTAGACATCTAAGAAAAACATCTTGTCAGATCTAAATGAAGAGGGCAATTACAATATAACCAGAACAGTTAAAATCAAAACGACCCACTCTCAGCAATGGACAGATCATACAGAAAGAAAAACAACAGAAGCAAAAGGATTTAAGCTACCCCGTAAACCAAGAGGACTTGCTACACACTTTGCAAGTTGCTAATCAATAGCAGTGGAGTACACAGGCTTCTCAACCTCACAGGAGGAGTTCAAAATAATAGATTGTACATCAAGCCAAAACACAAATATTGATGAAATTAAATCATTCCAAATAACAATTATTAGTAACAGTTTAGATCATATTGTATAGGACTTGAAATAAACCACTTTAGAAAATTATAAGTGCATAGAGATTTATTAATATGTCCTTGTACATAGGTGGAAAGAGCCTTAATGAATGAGCAGACTATAAAAATGTGATACAGTCTAGAGAGATGGCTCAGTGGTTAAGAACACTTGTTGCTCTTCCAGAGGTCTTGAATTCAATTCCCAGAACCACATGGTGGATCAACCGCATCTATAGGGAGATCTGGCACAGTGCCATAAAGTTGTTGGGGCAATCATATACATAAGATAAATATAAATAAATAAATCTCTAAAAAATATGGTATATACACAAAGAAAATTGGAGTTTTATAATTTGCAGGTAAACGGATGCAGCTAGAAAGACTGAAACTTAAGAACAGATTAGTTTTCATTTATGAGTATGTATATGTGTGTCTATGGAAGTATATGACACATGAGGGGTCCCAAGAGGCCAGAAAAGAACAGGAAATCTTCTGCAGCTGGAGTTACTAGAGGTTGCAAATGTCAGGACAGAGAATCTAGGGAGACAAACTCAGATCATCTAGAAGAGCAACAAGTACTCTCAACAATGAAGAAATCTCTCTGGGCTCCCAAATGAAACTTAACTGAGAAATGTATTATATAAAAATAAAACCAAGAGAAAAGTAGTGTGCTTATAAGAGCTCCCTGACTGCAAAGACTGCAGTTTTTAGTTCTGCCAATTTTTTAAATTGATTTTATTGAGCACTACCTTTTTCTCTGCTCCCCTACCTGCCTCTCCCCTCCTTTCAACCCTCCCCCAAAGTCCCCAGGCTCCCAATTTACTCAGGAGATCTTGTTTTTTTCTACTTCCCATGTAGATTAGATCTATGTAAGTCTCTCTTAGTGTCCTCATTGTTGTCTAAGTTGTACATTGTTTTAAAATGTAATTAGGAGATGAATATTTTCCTACAAAGGTACACATTTAACAAAAGATCATTGATTTTTTTGAAAGTTACTTAAGCACATATACTTATTTTGATTTCAAAATACAAGAAAGGATAGTTCATTTACAAATGTATTGTTTGCATTTGAAATGCTTAGACGTCTTCATTGATAATTACTTCTACATATAAACAGTAGATACTTCTCATTTTAATACCATGTTCTTCCCAGGAGAGAACTGTATTTTTCAAGATTAGCATTTAAAATAGTTCACATAGTGGTACAAAATATTGTGTATCGATCTAGCCTCTAACATTCAATTAATGTATATTAGTCCTCAATTTGATTTTATAGTTCCTTAACAGGAAGATGATTCACATAACAGTTCATTCATGGTTCCTGCTTCATCATCCTACTCAAAGAAGCTGTTCAGCAGGCTTCTCACTGACTGACAAGCTCTTCCGAAGGAACTGAACCCCCTTTTGTTCCCTGCATGTCCCACTTCGGTAAGTGCACAGTGCCTTGAGGACTACAACACAGCTTAACGTCCATGATGGACTATGCCATACATCACGACAACTGTCTTGAGACCGCAGCGCTCCAGTCATAGATCTTCGCTGAAAAGCCACAGGCATGATACATTACCCAAGGTAGGCTCATCTGAGCAGCAGATTCAGCTTAATATGAATCTTGCCAATTGTGTGAAAACGTAAATCTTCAAAGAGACACCCTGTACCAGACCCAGTGCCACCTTTGGCGTAATACACCAACACAAATTGTCTATTTGTATTAGCATATGTATTGGAAGACCACACGCAAATTCATCATGAAAAAGAACAGCATGTAAGGCCTTAAATTTAATAAAGTGATATATCTAATGAAATTTAAATTAATAAGTTATGAATATGTTAGAGTGTGTTTATTTCATTAAACTGTTTTTAATCATTTTCCATGATTTATGCTTTTACCATTTTCTCATATGTTCAACATTTCACTGTAATAAAGAAATGTAGTAAATACACCTTTCAAGCATGTTGTGGCAAACATGCTATACTTGTTTCCGTGTGTTATTTATTATTTGGTTATCAGATCTATTGAATTCTCTTGCTATTCAATATTATTAAAGATAAATACTTATTCTCTCAGATTTTCATTGAACTGTAACCATTTTAAAACATCTTTCATTTGTTTTATTTTCTACGTGTTCTGTGGGGTGTGAATGCCAGAGAGCAGGTGATCGGATGAAAGGACAACTTGCAGGAGTCAGTGCCCTCTTTTCCGATGGGACCTTCAAATCAAACTCAGGTCAGCGGGCTTAACAGCAGGCACCTTTTGCATGCTGGTCCTGAGCAGCAAGCTTTTGGACACTGCTTATTTCACCGGACAAGCTATACTAAGCAAAATAAAATCATTCACAGAATTCATGATCGTTTATTGTCACTTTCTGTCGGTTATATTTCTAGATGTGAACACAGTCTTTTGAGATAGAAGTTACTGAAAGAAAATTTCATTCTTTCCTATAGACTCTTGATATTCTTTCAGCTGATGGAGAGCTTTAATTAGTTCCCAGATACTTTCTTCACCTTTATTTAACTACTAAATACAAATTAAGGCCATCCCAAACACCATGAATATTGGCTGTGTGCAGTTTTTATTTGATTATGGCCTATCTCCTTAAATCTGACACATTTATTTAGAATACTTTTGTTAATAAAAGATTCAGGTGTTACTATAGGTCAAGAGAATAATTATTAAACATCAACCCAAAGTTAAAAACTTCAATAAAAGATTTGAATCTCTAGTAATGGGAATATAATTATTAAACAAAACCCCCTGTGGTTCCTCACTGCCTCTTGGCAAACTCTTGTCCTTGTAAGAATCTCTACTTCTCACAACTTTAGGACAGAAACTGCACAAGATATTAAACATATGAAATAGACATGTATGAATGAAAACAAAATAGAAGCAGGCTCCAAAGCTGTCAATATTTATACCCATGTTCAGATACATCTCTCTTAATTGGTGGATAAATCTACCAATGGGAAATGCCATCAGATTATTTAGGAACATACTAATTATTATTTTATTTCTCCTTTTACATTTAATTTTTATTGGAGGTACTTGGAAAGGTTAGAACCTTCACAAAGCCAGTAACATAGGTATTTAAAAGTGCGGTGACTGCATATGGCAATTTTTTCATCTTAAGTTCTTGAAAAATCCATTCTTTTTAAAAAAACATTAAGTAATCATAAGATTAACCAAATATTTTGGTGTTAAATTTTCATAACTTCCCACCCACCCACACCCACCCACCCACCCACACACGCAGAGTTTCCTTTTTGGGAGGACTTTTGCTTCTGTTTTTGATGCTTCTCTAAAAAATGATGCAATATTCTTTGGCTAATGCAAAAAATTTTATATGCTTTTATAGTCTCAGATTATAGAACTGTTGGTTTTTATGTTGTCTATATATGCAAATGTATTACTATTATCAAAATTGTAGGCTTCAATATTTTCTGTTCTATGTAATATTTCTGAACCACAAATAAAATTGGAAAAACTTAAGCAAGAGAAAATGTAAAAGGTACAGGAGGAAGCTTCTCTGGCATGGGCTGAAAAAGACACTGATCTGTGAATATAACCGAATGTGATAAGCAGCCATTTTATAGTTACTTTTGTTTTGTGTATTTATGAACAGTAGTATTTGTTTGTACCCTAGGTCCATGACCTATCTGGTCTCAAGTACTTGGTCAACCAAGCTGTGTCAGACATGGGTTCTGTCTCATGGAATAGACCTTAATCGAATCAGAAATTGACTGGTTATCCACATGCTTTGTGTCAGCATGGCCCTAACTTATCTTTCAGGAAAACTTCTCCTGCTGCAGATCAAATACAGAGACCCAAAGTTAGTCATTATTCAGAGAGTGAAACCTTGAAATTCTTAGCCCTAAGCTAAATATTTCCTTTTAATCCCTTGTTTTAGCGTTTAGGGAACTCTGCCAAAGAGTAGGCAGACAAGTGTTAAAAGGCAGAGTGGATGAAGGACACTAAGGAAACAAGGTCCTCTAAATCATGATCAAAAGTCTTAGGATCTCACAGAGACTATGGCAGCAAGCACAGGGCAGGTACAGTTCTGCACCAGGTCCTCTGTGTATATAATATGGGTTCCACTTTAGCAATTTTAAGGGTTTTCCTGGGTGTACAAACAAGTGAGTTTCTGGTTCTTGTGCCTTCTTTTGGGCTCTTTTCCTTGTGTTTGTATGTTTTGTTCAATTCTAATGTGTTACTTTTTGTTTTTAGCTTACTTTATTTTTAACATTTTCTTTTAGAAGCCTGTGTTGTTTTTCTCTCTAATGAGAGAAAGCATGGGAGTGGGTCTGGATGGGAGGGGAAATGGGGAGAAAGTAGGAAATATAAGAGAGGAGAAAGCATAATCAGTATATATTATATGAGAAAAAAGTATATTTTCAAAAACGGGAAACAATAAAAATAGGATTGTTCACTCCTGTTTCAGGTCAAAAGTGGATGACTGTAAAGAGTACTAATTTCCACGGTTGTTCCTCATAGTAGTGCAGACTTAACACTGCAGAATGATCAGATATCCTTGCATAATCTCTAGAACAGTAGTAAAAAGTGGAAGAGGAGAAGGGAAAGTGAGGATGTTCAGTACAGATAACAAGCACCTAAATGTTTGAAGGTGAATTATTTGAATATTTTAGTCTAGATTCATAATCATGTGTTTTATCCGCAACATACACAGCACAGTGAGAGAGAATCAGTCAGAGATATGCACCCAGAGCACCAATTGTTCTGACACATGGTTCTTCCAGGAGAACCAATTAGGGTACAAAAGAGGACTTTTAACTGTTGTGTGGATCACTAGCAGACTTACCAGAAAAAGTCATAGTAATTAAAGAATTCTCCTCCCAATTATACTTAGTTTTAAAATAATAAATCTAATTATTAGTCTCCACAAGTGTTTAGATTTAAGAGCATATTTATTACTATTTTTACAAAGCAACAACATTGCTTAGCAGTTGATAATTATAATTTTATTCAAAGGAAGTGAGAGATCTAACCCCAGGCTATAGAAGGATAATTTTCTATCCTTTAGTGGATTCCAAAAGGAACCCACTATAATGAAAGAAGACAAATTACTTAGTGCCTATGTACATTGATTTTAAAAAGACATGGTATTGTATTTTGCATTTGTTTTTTAATTAAAAGATTCATACTTGTATTTTGGGAAACTTATAATCATTTCATCCCACATGTGCCCCTTTCATAATGCTTGAATACTGTAAGTATATGACAGTAACAGGACATTTTCAAACTCTGCTTAGAAGGCACTGTCCTCACTAACATTGGCTCTCTACCTGTGTTTATAATGATTGGTATGTGATTAGTCTTGAGAACTACTTAGTAATGATTATTTAATTAGAATAATATATTAGTGTTAAACCAATGATATAGATGGGGAAACAGATTAAATAATTTATCTGAGAGCAAGTAAAGAACTCATAAGATACAACTTATAGATAAGCCCACTCAGGTATGTGGTTATGGGGAGCATACATTGAGACTTGTCATAGAGATACTTAAATCATTAGTGAAGACAGATAATTGACACATCTGTGTGGGTAAAAAAAGTATTACAGACAAAAAGAAATTGATGAGTATTCAAACTCCTTACAAAATCCTGGAGGTCACAATATAGCCCTATCATAAATCTCTGTAATAAGGGAAACATATCATCGTAATTAATAATGTACTATGCAAATTATAATCACATCATGAGACATTATTACCAAAATGACAACATGTGTCTTTAGAGAAGGAGAATAACTGAACTTAATAAACTGAGAAGAAAATGAATTAGTGTTTAATCATGTATGATCTTAATATTTAAGGTTTTAATTGAATTTAGTAAACACTTTCATTCTTTTACTCAACAAATACATGTGCAACTTTTGTTATATGTCAAATGCAACTCTAAGTACCATTGTTAAGATGATAAGGTGCACAGGGTTTTTCCAAAATGGATTTACATTACTTCTATGTGACCCAAGTGAAACAAACAAAAGAAAGATCACACAATGAAATAGGTGATTTTGAAGTGAAGAAAATGGAACAAAGCAACTGAAAAAGAGGGACTGACTTAGATTGAACCTATGGAGGCCTACTAATAAGGTATAAAATCAAAGATAAGAGGGTAAGCTTTAGACTTAGAATATTTAAAATGAGAAAACCCGGTGTTCAAAGAGCATAGGTCATAACTGAGCTTTGAATATAGATACTCACAAAGACCCAAACAGATATAAGGAAATGAAAATACATGGAGACTGGCAGTAAACTCAGAAAGTTTGGCATGTGGTGCTGATGTCAAGATATTGAGTTTATTTTTTCATTATATAAATTACTTCGATGTTTAATTAAGTAAGGAGCTTATATTTTTAAAAACAATTGCTTAATTTGCTTTATATAAAATGGATAGGATAAATAAATTGATTAATGTGTCTAATTATTAGCTTATATCAGCAAAAATATGGTAGTTTTAAAAGACGTTTAAAAGACGTTTCAATATCTCATGTGTAATAAAATATCACAAAATTAGTATTCTAAAATAGAATTAGATTGTTTCTATAGATTTTCCAACTTCCGCAGGTACCAGTGGTTCTTAGTTTATACATGTTTCCTGTTCCTGCAAAAGCCGTAATGTGAACCATGTCTTCCTTCCACTATCCAATTTCTAGTTCTTCCATTCCTATGTCCATCCTTATGACTTTATTAAGTCCACTAAACTAACATAGAACCATCTTCCTCTACCACTGTCTACTAATTATCTATCTAACCTCAATTTTTTCTACAACCTTAAGATCAAAATATTATTTACTCTAGTAAATCAACAGAGTAGAGGAGCTGATGTGGGCATTTTTAGAGACATATTGACTATCACAATTATTTCTGTTCAACTGAGACATAAAAGGTTGTTAAATTTCAAATGCAATTTATGTTAGAATGAATGGGAATTGAGACTGCATTGGATATATATCAGAAAACAAATGAAAATCAGTATGATATGCTTATCAAAGTCTTGATCAAAGTGAGTGATGGTATGGTCCCATAAGCAAATGTAACTTGAGAGCCTTGTCTGCAGAAGATCCATCGCATATCTCACTCTGCCCTTCTTCCCAGCATTCAGGTCTGTCTTCTCCACCTACCTAAAGTTCTGCTGTATCAGGCCCAAAGCAGTTTCTTTATTCATTAACCAATGAAAGCAACACATGAACAGAAGAACCTCCTACCCCAAATGACTAAACAAAAGATTTTACCCAAGTGTATCTTGGTGAACTACTGAGTTTATTTGACATTATAAAGGAGGAGTTGGGAAAGGTTACTTTAAAGATGAAGGAAAGTATAGAAAGTGGTGCAGGAGGTCCTTCTGTCTATGTGTTACTTTAATTAATGAATAAAGAAACTGCCTTGGCCTATTGATAGGGCAGAACTTAAGTAGGTGGGGAAGATGGAACTGAATTCTGGGAGAAAGAAAGCAGAGTTGGAGAGATGCCATGGATTTGCAGGAGACAGATGCTGGCAATTTGACCTGGTAAGCCACTGCCACGTGACGATACACAGATTAATAGAAACGGGTTAAATTAAGATGTAAGAATTAGCCAATAAAAAGTTAAAGCTAATGGGCCAAGGATGTTTTAATGAATACAATTTCTGTGTGGTTATTTTGGGGCTAAGCTAGCTGGGCAGCTGAGATGAACAAGTGGGCCCTCCTCTTACAAAGAAAGGCTATACCAATGAAGAAAAACTTTTCTCCAAGTAACCCTGAAGTTATGGACACAACCTTGAGGAGGTGTGCAGCCTCAAAAGTCCCTCTATTACCTGCCTTAAAATCGTGGGGATGACTAGAGCCTTGTGTGACTTTTTCTGTACTAATCATCAGTCATCTATATATTCTTTGGGAGAGACAATGTTTTCCTAGCTCCCAATCCATAATACAAAGTAAACGGTTACAATCTTTACATGTCTTCCTTGAGTATCTACAGCTCCTGAAAATTCTAGAGAGCAATGACCATATCATGCTTGGAGGACATTGTTCCATAATAATATACTAATCAAAATTCTACCTTACATGCCATAACACAAGTAAATAAATTATTCTCCCTTCTTTATCATTTGCTTGATCCTGTAATGGTTATTTTATGTGTCTTCTTATGTAAATTTTAATTATTTGGTGCTTAACAAAAAAAGTAATTTAATTTGGAAAGAAATAATATTATCCATCACTCATGTGTTTTGACAACGTAATGAGAAATTGACTTGATTTGCCATCTCATTCTAATAATGCAGAGCACTCTGCATAATAGTGATGGAAGAGCTGTATTTTAAGCAAGGAGCAGACAATTACTCTTACATTTAATGGAAAAATTTAATTCCCACCGTACAAATAAATTCACTTTTAGTAAATGAAATATGCAGATATTTTAGAACTTAACAGCTCTGTGGAAAGAGATAACTGCTGTGATTTCTTTAAATAACTCATCGTCTGTTAAAATCTAATAACATAAGCACTGATAATGGGGAAAATTTTACAGATTTCATACTTAACTTTGAGAAGATGCATGTGATCAATTAGAAGGACTTTTTCTGATTATTCAAATCAATGATAGGCAAAAACAATGATAGCAAGAAACTGCTGCGAGTAAAAAATGGTCATTTTATGTGGTAAACATTGTACTCACTATTGAATTGATAGAACATTCTGATTAGTAATAGTAATTGATATTCAGAATGCCATAATCATGAAGTCTCCAGGATTTGTAATAACCTGGGTCTTTTAGAGTTGATGAACGGAGAGACTGCAGCTGAGTGGTGGGGCAGCAGAATGCTTCTGTACTTGCTGTACTTTTTAAGTGGTAGAAAATTTCAGCAAACCTTTAGTTTGGAGGGTTACTGTGCCATCATCACGGGTGCTGATTATTGCTACAAACATAAAGTCTCCTTACTACTTTGATTAACTGAAAACAGTTTTCTGTGAGCATCTGTTTGTTGTCCAGAAGGCAATAAAATTTTACTTATTTAGTTTTAGCCATGAAAGACATATCTTCGCAAGTTCAACTACTTTTACTGTGTACTACTAACTGTTTGCCAAATTGAACTCTCTCATTTTAAAAGTTAAATCGATTTTTAAAAATCAATAGTAACTCCATTTTGGACAGCTTTCATGAGGAAAATATTGCTGTAAATGAATTATCTCAGTAATTGAATCTATTTGCTTTACATGAGTTATCAAAGGAAGAGAGTGTGTAACCTTTTAAAGAATCATTGCTCTTATTATTTCACATACAGTATATAAGAAGACTTTGATATTCAGTGCTGAGATACTCAAATCTCTCTCTCTCTCTCTCTCTCTCTCTCTCTCACACACACACACACACACACATACACACATGTGCAGTCTCATGAACTTTGCCACTGCTTCCTACTCTGGCTAACATTTACCATGTCACTATTCACATACTAGACATAGTCTTGATGACTCACAAGATAACAATCTATCTCTGACTCAAGCTTGCTTCATTCTGGACCCTCCTTCCTAGAAGTACCTCAGTGATTAATGCATGTGTGTCTTGAAAGACTATTTTTGTACAACAAAGTCCATTATACTAGAGAGCCTCGCATGGAGCAAACAGACAGGATCCTCAATTCTTCAACATGAAAAAACAGCTCATTTTCTTTGATAGAGATAGACAGTTTCATCCTAACATAATGCTATTTTCCTGTGTGCACAGAGCCAGAAAACAAAATGGAAAGGAATGACCAGGTTTTCTATGGCATGCCACTGTAAATTCTATATGCTGATCAAGGTGCTAATTACATTTTGTGTGGTGATTGATCTAAGTTTTCCCCATACAATCTTGGCTAGGGTACATTTTCTACTTTCCAGATAAGGAATTTAGTAGATCATATGGTAAGTTAGTATTTTCAGATTTAATTTATTTTAAATAAAAAGCACATCATCATAATAAATATAAAAATTCATAAAAGAGTAAGATGAGACATTTATAACAGGAAAATAACTGTTAAATTAGTGAAGGGAAGGTATTATTTTTATTTAAGAATTTAGTTATATAATCCTTTTTCATTACTTCTTTATTAATAAATTTTTTCTTTGACAATGTTAAATGACTATAAATTGTATTCTGATTTTCTCCCCCTACCCTTCTTATCTCTCTCTCAACCTTGCCAGCCTTGTTTATCTCTTCTGAATTTCTTTTGCACATTTTTTAACTTTTGTTTTGTTTCATGTCCCTAGAATTTTACTACAGTTATTCTTGTCATACTGGATTCGGAACTGTTACAGCCTGAGGTATTCACTATGAATCGACAAGATAAATGCTATGTCTCCTCCTTTGCTGGAATCTGTTAGCTGCAAACAAATTGACAATAAGTGGGAGGGTCCCATGAGCCCCTTTCTAACCTATTAGCTGGGGCCAAACAGATAATTTTTGAGTTAATAATGGAAGGAGAGAATATTGGGAAATTATATAGACAATTTTGAAGAAACCATCACTTAAACATTTGTGTCTTCTTAGGATTGGTTTCATTATTTTGTGATATCCAAGGTATATCTGCAAAATAATACTGAACAGGCTCAAAGATATTTTTGTCTGATTTTTCTTCCCAAAGAAATGTTCAGTAAATCTGACCCTGATCTCTCAAGCATTTTTAATGTTGGCTTTCTGGAAAATGAGGAAAAATGAAAGAATGCCCACCAGTGTCTCCAATTACACTATGCTTTTGGTTATGGTTCTTTAACTGATGCCAGAATACTGTTTCCGACCCACTTTAGTACAATGCTCATTTCCAAGACTTTCAAATCCAGAACAATTCTCATGTTCTTTCATATAAAAATGTATTTAGGTTGAATTAAAGACATGGGCACAGAGCTCATCAATTCCCTGGGGGAATATATATTTATGTGATGTGGGATATCCTTCTTTATATGTGTTGCTTTTATTGGTTAATAAATAGGGCTATTTTGGCAGTGTACAATATAGCCAGGCTGGAAGAGATATAGAAAGAGAGTAGGTGGAGTCAGGGAGACGCCACGTAGCTGTCAAAAGAGAAAGATGCACTGCCGGAACCTTACCAGTAGGCCACAACGTCATGGCATTACATAGATTAATAGAAATGTGTTAACTTAAGATGTAAGAGTTATAATAAGAAACATGAGGTAATAGGCTGAACAGTGTTTTAATTAGTATAGTTTCTGTGTGATTACTCAGGTCTGAGCAGTCGGGAAATGAACGGGCAGTCTCCGCTTACACTTATGAAATATGCTTATGCTGGATTTCTCTCCAGATGGGAGAATGGGACTCTCCTTGTAGTTTATTTGCCTGCCTTAGAGGGCTCTAGCATTTGGGAAGTCATAATTTGAAAGTTATATTGTTTCAGTTTTCACTTATTCTGACATATTTTTCAGATGTCTCAGTCTTATCATTTTTTATCATATATTTTTCCATGACTCCTTTGGCATTTAGTTTGTTCTCTATGGCATTCCTGATACTCTGAGAAGTGAACCTTTTTCTCTCTTTTTTTTACTATTTGACCATATATTCAGACAATCATGAGTTAAAAGAAAATACTTGATCTGCTCTGTTTTGTTTCAGCTGAAAACAGATTGTTGATAGAGTGTTTTATCAAAAGAAAAGCAAGAAAATCTTTTTTCTCAACATTTATGATGATAAAAAGGGTAATCCTGTTTTAATTATTTACACTATAATAAATCTTTATAGAGCTGTAAAGCATTTTTAGTCCACTGAAAATAGTACAGAGACCTTCTTTAATAATTTAATCAAAAACTTCTTTTAAAACCATTTTATTTTGTTTACTTACCTGTTTTTGTATATATCTGTGTGTGGGCTTGCTCACCTTCAACAGTACGCATATGGAGATCAGAGGACAACTTGCAGGAGACAGTACTCCTCTCCCGCCATGTTGGTTCTAGGAATCAAACTCAAATAGACAGGCATAGTGTCAAGTGTTACATATACCTAGCTACATTGCTAGTGCCTCAACATCATTTTTTTATTCTGTAAATGTATTGCTTTATCGTAAAGAGTGATAATTCAATTCTATTTGATGAATAATTTAACTGAAATGAATAAAATATGGCTACTCATTATACAAGGCTCATCTATCATTGCAATATTCTTAACTATCATGTCACCTGTTACACATCACTTGTCAATGAAATTAATATTTGATACAAATTTAGTTTCTAAAACATAATAAGCAGAATTGAATAGGGTATAAAATGCTATTATGATATGTAAAATATTAATATTTCACTGTCTTTCAATTTGAATTTCATTGTCTATGTTTGTATTCTGACTAAGCAATGCAGACATTTCTTCCTATATGCCAACTAACAGGCTGCTCGTTCCATCTGTGAAGTCTCACCATGGGGCTGATGGTGATACAGTTCTTACCTTTAAGGCTATATCAATAGAAGTAAAAAGACATTCTCCATCAGCACTATTGGAGAGTTGACATAAAAGGAATGTTAAGGTTCTGAAAGATAGATATGATATACAACCTCTAAAAATTTTAAGAGGAGTAAAAACATCATTGGCTGTCATTTAATGTGCATATGGGATAACCAAAGGTGAGCTGAGAAAAAGGAGTGTAATTTTAAAGAAAAATTATAATTAGTTTTAATTGAAAGGAAATCTATGAGTAAAGACTTACATAATCAAAGCAGATACGGATATGTGTTAGGAAGGCCGTAGGAAGTGAGATAGAAAGCTGTGTAGGAGGTCTCACAATTCTCGTTTTTATGTACGTGAGATGCATCGATGAGAAGACTGAAGGGAAGGAAAGTGAATGAGAAGAGTGTGAAGATAAAAAGTTGCAGAGTTCTTCGCCCCTTTTAGGTACCACTCGGAAAGGCTTTGTTAGCATTTTCACTGAGTGAAATAAGGATGATTTGAAAGGCTTTCAATATTGGAATGGCATGGTCTGACTTATATTTTCTAAGTGTTACTGTACCGCTGGTGAAATGGGTTGCAGGTGCAGGAATGTACCCCATGCAGCCAGTTAGTAGGTGATAACAAACCTCTCAAATGATGACAGGGATTTGATGAAGGGCTCCAACAGTGCTGATGGAGGATGTGGAAAAGTTCTTGTCACACTTTAATCTAGAAAGAGGAGGATTTATTTTGGCCTGTAAAACAACAAAGTATCACAAAGATTTCCTATTTTTTGAGCTTAAAAGTGGAATGTGAGAATGATGGTACTGGTTTAAATGAGTTTCTCTTCATACTTTCGAGTTTTGAATACTTCTTCCACAGTTGGTGACTCTGTTTAGGGATGGCTAGGAGGTGTGTCCTTGCTAGAGGAAGTACGTCTTTGGGAGCCATCTTGCTAGAGGAAGTACGTCATTGGGAGCCGCCTTTGAGGCTTCAAAAGCTTCCCCCCATCTGCAGTTCATGCTCTGTATTTCCTTCTTGTGGTTGACAATGTGAACTCTCAGATCTTTCTGCCACTATGCCCGAGTTTGTTGCCCTGCTTCCCCACCAGGATGGTAATGGTCTCTTTTCCCCCTGGAACCATAAACCCCAAAGAAATCCTTTCTCTATCAGTTGCCTTGGTCATGGGTCTTTCTATTGCAGCAGCAGAAAAGTAACTAGGGTATTTGTCATTAACTCATGTGAAAAAAAGCAGTGAGATGGGCAGGCATTGAGAGGAAGTTTGGCAAATACAAGTTTGCATATTACATAAAATTGAAGCTAGACTTTTTTTAAGTTTTCAGGAGGTTATTTGCCTTTAAATGTGTTTGTGTATGAGAGAGAAATGGAGCTGGAACTAAAAGTTTGGGCACAGATTGCCCATTGATACAATAATTTTAACTGAATTTACTTAAAAAATGAGTTTGAATAGCATAGATAATTGACCCTTTGATTCTGCCTACATTATGATAGTGGGTGAAAGATTGAGACCCAAACAATGACACTGAAAAAAATGAGCAGCAAGAAAAACATCTAAGGAAGAATGGCATCATGAAAACAAGGCGAAAAAAATGCTTTAAAATTGAGATTTGTTTTATCTTTTTAGAAAGGAAGTGGTAAGTGATTTCTAAAAAAAGCTTTTCACAATAAATGGCGTTTATGAAATATATAACTTAGAGAGTGTTATGAGTTTAATTGTATATTTGTGTCTGTCCAGAAGATAAAATTCTAACCCCCAGTTACTATGAATGTGATTTATTTGGAAATATACTTTGTAGCAATCAAATTAAATAGGAGTCTTCAGAATCGATACAGATACATTTTGTTTGTGCCTATATTTAGAACACTTAGATACAGAAGCATATGCACAGAGAGAAGAAATGAGAAGATATAGAGCAAGATCTATAAGCCAAAAACAAAAAAAAAACAAAAACTTGAGGCCAGCCATCAAAGTGGTGTATAATTTGAAATAAAGAGATAATAAATTTCTGTTGAAGTCACAAAACATGGTGGTATAGCACATATTGACATCCAACAGTGTGGTGGTTTGAATAAGAATGGCCCCCATAGGCTCCTCTATGTGAATGCTTAATCCTCACAGAGTAGCACCACTTGAGAAAGATTAGAAGGTGTGATGTTGTTGGAGTAGGTGTGGCCTTGCTGGAGAATGTAGGAAGCACAGTTTAGAATAAGCATTGAACAAAACTAGGATTATTAGGCACACAACCCTGCCTTTATGATGTGGGGACATGACAGTTTTCACCTGATGGCACCATGTTTTACTGCTCTATCTAAGTAATAATTTACACAGGTCCCCTGTGATGACTAAAGACCACTGGCCTTTGGCTCTGGAATGCATAAGAGAATCTAGTGGTCTCAAGTGAGATAAGACTGGGAATGGGCTGCAAGGTCTTACCAGCTGGGCTGGCTTGTGGAAAACCTGCTTATTGCTATGGAAAAGAGAAAAAAAAATGGTCTTTTTCTTACTCTATAGTGGGAAAGTGAGAAATAACTGAGGGAAGTGAAACCGTTTTCCTGTGCAGCTGTGGATTACATGGGTAGTTGTAATACATGCGTTTCTGATGTCATCCTGAACCCTCTTTCTGTACTGCATACTGTATTGGCTCAAAGGCTGAAGGCCTCCTGCTAGCTTTCAGAATACAACTGGAATAATCTAAATTTGAATTGAGTCTAAGACTCTGGTTCCTTCCAATAGATTTGAATGCCAAAACAGCTATTTTGCAAGGGAATTTTGACATAGCCACTCCTAAAGTTTAGTTATGAGAATTATCATGTGGATATTTTTCCCCTCCCCATGTTTGTGCTTAAATGTGCAAGAGAATTAGACTATGGTATCAGACTCTCTAGTTTTGATGAGTCTGACTGACCAAATCCAACTGTACTGAGTTTTCATTCTCATCCCTTCTAGGTTTGTCTCTCTGTGGACTGTGATACCTATAGGGACTCCACAATATCTGGTTCCTGAACTTGGGCCACATGACCCTCAGAGAAGGTAGGAAAAGTTTTCTTTAAATAAAAATTAAGAGTTATGGAAACTTGTTCCTCTTATTGAAAAGGGGTCATGATCTTCAGTAAAAAGTAAGAATTAAAATAGGTTCTTTTGAGCCCTCTGAGATAAAGCATTTTGTACAATAACTGAAATATTCATTAAGATCCAAAAAAAACCCAAAATATTCAGACCAACACTTCTGCAACTTTTGGACTCACAGAAACTAATGAAAAAGTGTTCATGAAGGGAAAAATAAAATCACCATCAATTTTTTGTTTGCTTTGTTTATTTTGTGTTTGTTTGTTTTTTTGCTTTTTAAACAGAATCTCTCTGAAATAGTATGGCTGTCCTGGAACTCTGTAGACCAGGCTGGTCTCAAACTCAGAAATAAGCCTCTATGTGCCTACCATTGATTTGCTGGGTTTAAAAGGCATGGGCTGTCACAACCTAGCTCACTATCAGTTATTAAAAAAAAAGATGGAGAGGGAAAGGAAAAACTTTTCTGCCAAACAAGTCCTGACAGGTCTTAGCAACACTATGCATCGTGCAGCTTGAGCTAGCTCAACTGGCCTGGAACTTATATTTTGTTGCTGTTGTTGTTAGTTTGTGTGTTTGCTTGGTTTTTGTTGCTTTTGTTTTGTTTTTCCTTCCCTCATAAAAGGAATAACCCAATATCAAAAGTTCCTTCATGGGGAAAAATTAAAATAGTCCCAGCTTCAAGTATGGGAACAATTACAATTAGGACATCAGGCACATAAGCAAATGCTGTTTAATATCCTGAGGCACAGGACATTCAATTTATGGAGGATGTTAGCTTTTCCTTCTCAGCTAATCAATACTTAAAAGAATGCTTAACTTTCATGGCAAATAAACTAAAAGAGTAAAATTTAAAATTTTGGGTCATATCGTTGTATATGTTTTTATCTATTCATCCCTACTAAAGATTTGTTTCTTCTCTTTATGTTACTTTTTGGAAACTCAGTTAAGTTCTATTAAAAGAAAAACTAACAGCTGAAAGAGAACAGATTATTAGCTTATTAAATGATGTTGCTGCTAAAGCAGTATCTCACAGAATTAATCCCTTACTGGTAAAGAGCCTACAGAGATTATTCCTCCACTAAATAGAATACAGGTTGAATATTTGTTCATACAGAAAATGATCATCAGGCCACATTTACATGATACACAGTATATATAAATAATCACTACCCAAAATTTTTAGGATTTGTTGGGGAATATTATTTTCAGGTGTGTGGCTTTTGTTTACTCTGTATTTGTTTAATTCTGTGTAGCTGTGTTACTGTGCCTGCCTAAAACACCTGATTGGAGCACGATTAATAAAAACTCAAGGTCCTAAGTTGGGGTTCAACCTAAAGATCCAAATAGCAAAACAGCTAGCTACTGGCTCTTACCTTGACCTCTGTCTGCAATGACGATCCTGCCTCCAGGAATCTCAGAAGGAGACTGTCTTTGAAAGCTGTTTCCTCCCATTTTATAATTCTCTCTAGAACTGGGGTTAAAGGTGTGCACTACTGGGGTGAAAGGCGTGCACCACCCGATTGCAATGTCAACTAGTGTGGCTACTGGGATTAAAGGTGTGTGATAACATAACCTGGTCTATAAGGCTGACCAGTGGGACTGTTTTACTCTCAGAACATTCAGGCAGTCTTTATTCTATTTTACACCTGTACGAATGGCCAAGATCAAAAACATTGATGACAATTTATGCTGGAGAGGTTGTGGGGTAAAGGGAATATTTGTGCATTGCTGGTGTGAATACAAACTGGTACAGCCTTTTTGGATGTCAGTGTGGCGATTTCCCTGAAAATTAGGAAACAACCTTTCTCAAGACCTAGTAATACCACTTTTGGGTATATATCCAAAGGATGCTCAATCGTGCCACAAGGACATGTGCTCAACTATGTTCATAGCAGCATTGTTTGTCAATAGCCAGAACCTGGAAACAACCTAAATGCCCCTCGACTGAAGAATGGATAAGGAAAATGTGGTACATTTACACAATCGAGTACTACACAGCAGAAAAAAATAATGACATGTTGAATTTTGCAGACAAATGGATGGAGCTAGAAAACATCATTTTTAGTGAGGTAACCCAGACACAGAAAGACAAATATCACATATACTCACTCATAAATGTTTTTTAAACATAAAGCAAAGAAAACCAGCCCACAAATCACAATCCCAGAGAACTTAGACAACAATGAGGACCCTAAGAGAGACTTACATAGATCTAATCTACATGGGAAGTAGAAAAAGACAAGATCTCCTGAGTAAATTGGGAGCATGGGTGACCTTGGAGGAGGATTGAGGGGAGAGGAGAGGCAGAGATGGGAGCAGAGAAAAATGTAGAGCTCAATAAAAATCATGAAAAAAATTACAATTGAAAAGCCACTACACCTGATGATCCTAATAAAGAGATGAATGGCCAATAGCGAGGTAGGAGCAAAGATAGGCAGGGCTCGCAGGCAGAGAGTATAAATAGGAAGAACAAGGAAGAAGAGAAGGAGAGGAGGACATCAGGAGCCAGCCACCCAGTTAGCCACTGAGTAAGAGTAAAAGTAAGAGAAAGGTAAAAGCCCAGAGCCTAAAGGTAGACAGGTTAACATCAGTTAAAAGCTGGAAAGAAGCAAGCCATGCTAAAGTCAGATATTCATAGCTAAGAACAAGCCTCCATGGGGAAACTGTGTGGCAGGTATCCTCAAAGAACCAAAAGAGTAAACAAACAAACAAACCACTCAACAAAGTTTTTTTTTTTTTTTTTAAAGATACTCCACGGGTAGTGCCTAAAATTACATCTAAATGTCCTATACAGTTTGCTTTTAATGCTTTTATACATGGCTCTTCTAAAGAAAAGCAATATATATTTTATATACAAGTTCCACATGTTCCACAGATTGTACCTACCCCAGGCTGTAGCGTTCAAAAGTCTAACCTTGCTATAATCAATCATTTTTTTAGATATTTCTCATCCGTTCAATATTTTAACTGACCTCATGTATAAATTATTGCATGGAAGATAGAGATATCTTTATATTCTACATAACTCTTTATCTCAGGATTTATGAATTCAGTGGGCATGGATTAAAACATCTGTAATAAAGGGCTGATAATTAAATTTCATATATAATTATAATTTACCAAAGTAAAGTACATATACGAGTCAACTCTTGTTTAGAAAAATAGGAGTACTGCGTCATATTGTATAAAATAGATGTTTCTGAATGGCAAGTATGTGGCTTGCTCCATCTTGGCTGATATCTCATCAAGGTGGAAAATACCATGTTTTGGCAGTGATCTTTACTAAGATTAAAGAATACATGCCACATAACTTCGCCACCATCCAAGAATGAGTACGTGATATAAGCCAACCAGAGAAGCATATGATGATAAAAGTTTCATTTTAATGTAAGGGATTTTCAGTTCAAATTTTTAAGGCCCAAACATAACTAGGATAAAACTGTAAAATCCCACCCTTAAAAAAGCTATTGACTCATAAACTCTTAAGAATAATCAGGACATGCAAGTGAACTGTAAGTCATCTTATAAATGTTCAAATTTTTTAATATGCTCAAAAGTATTCATTTATGAACACAAGCTTTATTTAGCCTCTGGACATACTCTTAAAGTTAAGCCTAAAGGAAGTAGCCAAAAACCATGAAAGATTGTTTAAAATCAGGTATATTGAATACATGATTTCAAACTCCTCTGAGCTCTGCTGAATATGGCATTTAAAATATTTAATAAAAATATTTTCTCTGCCACGTGGAAAATACTTCATGCTTTAATTTATTTATTCTTATTAGAGCTCTGATGATACTGATTGTAACTAAAAGATTCTCTCCCTCCTGCCAGTTCCTGAATAACCACACTGAGTCTTAATATTAATTATAGACTGTTTGGCCTATTAGTTCAGGCTTATTATGAACTAGCTCCTACAACTTAAATTAATCCATTTCTATTATTCTGTATTTTACCACAAGGCTCAAGGCTTGTTAACTCACATCTTGCTTCTCCAGCACTTGCTGTGGTCTCTCTGACCCTGTGTTCTTTCTCCCTGTATCTCTGTTTAGACATTTTGCCTAGCTCTATTCTGTTCTGTCTTAGTCCAAAGCAGCTTTTTATTATCCATGGGTAATAAAACATATAAACAGATTCACAGTATATAGAGGGGCATCCCACAACAATTGATAGTTAACTATAACCTTATAAATTTAACATTAACAAAATAAGAAATTACATTTTATCTTTTATTACTACAATTTCATATTTACTTATATTTTGATACAGGATGAAACATTTTTAAAAACTAATATAAATAGACTTGAGATGGATTTGAAAGGGATTTAATTAAGAATAAATTGACAAGATCTGAGAGGTGGCTCAGAGGTTAAGGGCACTGACTGCTCATTCAGAGAACCCAGGTTCAATTCCCAGCATCCACAGGTCAGCTCACAACTGTCTGTGACTTAAGTTCAGGGGATCTGATACTCTCACACAGACATGCATGATGGCTAAAAAAGAAAAGGTGAAAAAAAAAAGAAAAAATGAAGTAAAAACAGTTTTTCAATTTTTTTTCTGGGTTGTGTTGCAAGGGGATGATCTGCTTGTTCATCCTGGCTGCTCAGCTAGCTTAGCCCCGAAATAGCCACACAGAAACTGTATTATTTAAATCACTGCTTGGCCTATTAGCTCTAGCTTCTTATTGACTAACTCTTATACCTTAGTTTAGCCCATTTCTATTAATCTATGTGTCGCCACATGGCAGTGGCTCACCAGGAAAGATTCGGCATGTCTGATTCTGGTGCCTCCATGGTGTCTCTCTCTCACTCTGCTTTCTTCCTCCCAGAATTCAGTTCAGTTTTCCCCGCCTACCTAAATTCTGCCCTATCAAAAGGCCAAGGCAGTTTCTTTATTCATTAACCAATGAAAGCAACACATAAACAGAAGGACCTCCTACACCAGGGTTGTATGATGGTTACAAAATAGAAACATAATTGCATGTTTCATAAATTTTCTTGGAAGCCAAAAGAGATTTAACCAAAAGTACAATTATGAAAAGTGAACTTATCTTAAAATTTTCACCTAAAATTATTTTTGAAAATCTGTTATATCAGACTGCTTACAAAGTATAATTAAATTTAGAACCTTCCAACAAGTTTTTCCTCTAGAAAACTGTTACACTTTGATATTGTTCACATTTCTGTCTCATTTACAGTATCAGCTGAATATAAACTTTCATACTTACATGGAAAAACTAAATTGTTTTCTACAGGATTTTCTGTGATTATTTCTCAAGTAGTGAAGAATATCCTGTCACCTAATAAAATCTTATTGATTTCAAAATTAAGATTGTCTTAAATCCTAAAGAACCCAGATTTTAAGTTAATAAACCCACAGGTTTGAGTTTTTTTAAAAATTATTGGCCACTGTTAATTAGATAGTTTTTTTTTTAAACAAAATTTTACCTGCCATTGGTCTGACACATGATCAGGCACTGAAAGGCTTAAGTTTTTGAAAGTATAAAGACATTATTTTATTCCAAGCTTCTGTTACATAATTAATAATAAATGAGCATCAGTTTGACATCTGAAACTATGTATGAGAACTTCTCTACTCTCAGGTATGTAAAGATCTGTGCTAAAATTTATTACAGGTATACATAGTGCCCTTCCCTAACTATTCAGCTACAGAGCACAGCCTCAGGCACAATATGAGACTCTGGGAGCTCCAGAAAAATACCATTATCTTCTCTGGAACTTGACTTTGTTAAAATGACTCTGTGCATGTTCTTCCTAGGACTCTCATTACAACTGCATCCTGATAATGTTTCTACTTAAGCTGGCAAATAATTTAGGGAATTTTGCTATTAATCATGGCAGTAAAATTCCTTACTACACACAGGGTAAAGCTTTTATAAAAAAATCAAATACTTAATTGGCAAATTAAAAAAGAGTGAAAACAGGATTTGGTGGCTATATCCCCACATACTATGCTATTTTACTTCTCCTGACTTTTTCTTTTTAATTTCACTTTAATGAATAGTGTTTCTTCTGCTGCCCAAAAGCATTTTGTCCTAAATGAGACAAAACCTAATGTATATGTTAAATAAAAAGATTTTTGAAAATAATAAATGGAAAGAAACTGGTATTTACATCAGGCCATGATAATGCTTCTGTCTTTCCAGAAAATTAATGAAGTCCCTGATGGCTTCCACTTCAATATACCTTACCAGGACAACATCCCAGAAATCACCAGACAAAGAAACATATAAAGATAGACAACAAACTCATCAAGAGGAGATGCCCCAATAGGAGGAGCAAGGCGATGACTTGAGGACACATCATGACTCTGATTCATCAAATTTCCTGATTATGGGAAAACAATAGAGATACAATAGGGCTGATCCAAATGTTGTTATGATTACTGGCTACATTGTATGTTAACTCTCATCTTGTCAAGTCAGAATCCAAATACCTCGGGCTTATGACAATCAAGAGAAGCAATCTTTTTGTATCAGGAAGACCTGTCAATTGCAGAGTTCTTAAAAAGAAATTTAAATAAAGTCACCCATAAGGCCTGTTCACAAATAACAGGAACAATATAAAACCCACTTGCACTGATATTCATAGGGTGTCTACTGATATTCTCATCAATGGAGTTTTTCTATCACACTGTTTATGCTTTACATGAACCTAAGCCCCTCCTTATTGCAATTCCACTTCTATTTACAACTCTCTGTCTCTGTTGAACAACTGCCTTTGGGATGAACTTTTTCTTTTTTGTGAAAATGCTATTTGTACTACCTCTCCAGCGGGTTATGAGTTTACGTGGAATAGGCGATATTACACCGTTTTGCTCAGTAAATAGTTGCAATATATCAGTAGAATTAAGAGAGCTGTCCCTGAGAATTGTGATGATTCTTTACTTATATCGGATCCTTTAACTATTGCAGCCACAATGACTTTTTAGTGCTTATTCCAGGAATAGTTCCTAGAATACAAAAATCGGTCTCCAAAATGGTCTGTATAATTAGTAAGAAATATTAACATTACAACAAAGATATTAGCAGAATCAACCAGGAAATTGGTGAGCTGAGGACCACAGTATTACAAAATAGAGCTACTATAGATTATTTGTTGATCAAACATAAACTAGTTGTCAACAATTTCCTGGTGTATATTGCTTTAATTTGTCAGACTTTTCCCCACACTATTGCTGGGAAAATTAATTATCTACATAAAATGATAGAGACAATCTCTCAAGTGATCTTTGAATGGCTCTCTTGACTACAGTGGCTTTCCCCTTTCCTGGACCTCTGTTTTCATAATTCTTTTATGCTTGCATACATTAATTAGACTAGCCATGGAGGCAATGCATCTAGCCATGGCCTTTCTTACAACCTTTAATTTTTCCTTAAAAATCAGAAATGGAAAGATGTAGGAAGCACAGCTTAAAGTCAGTATTGGATAAACCAGAACTGTTAATCACACAGGCATATTTTCTTCAATTGAAGGAAATGAGCAATGCCTGGTCACAGGATTGTTGGAGTGAAAGTGTCCAAACTATCTGGTGATCTTTTGTTCTCCTATTAGGAGGCAGCCTTCCTCTGAGTTTCCCCAAGTCCTGAGAACTATCTAGGCCCTAATGCTGGGTTGTCTCTCAGTGACTAGAATTTGTCATTATGAAAGCGAACTCATGTTTTTTTGCATCCTCCTTCAAAAGAATCCATCCTTAGGCTTTCCCCTAATCCTTCCTGCATGCCCTAGCCCTGAGTACTGTTGATCAGCCAATAAACCTCACTCTTATTGTAAAGGTCACGGTGCTTTGCTACTTTGCAAAGGAAATTTCAATGTAGTTATCCCTGAAGTACCGTTATGAGCACTGACTCATGAAGAACTTTTCCCCCGAAAGTTTGACTGTGTCTAAATGTGGAAGAGATTAAACCATGGTATTAGGACTCTCTAGAAGTTTTGATTGGGTCTGACTGATGAAGTCTAGTTTTATTCTTAACTTTTCGTGGTTTCTCTGCAGGTTGTGAAACCTGAAGGGACTCCAAAACAGGAGAAAGTATGCCACTTTGAGGTTTTAAAAGTTCAAGCCAGGGCCAGTTTCTCTCTCTTTCTGCTGCATGCATATCTGGATGCAGAACTCTCAGTCACTTCTCTAGCACCAGTCTGCATGCATGCCATCATGCTTCCCACAAGGATGATACTGAATTAAAGCCCTGAAAGTGTAAGCAAGCCTCAATAAAATACTTTCTTTTATAAGAGGTGCCATGACCCTGGTGTTTCTGCACAGCCATAGTACACTGACATACAAAGTGACTGGCATTCAGGACACACTGTGGGTACAAAAAACCTGGGGCATTTGAGTTCCTTATCTAAACTAGGATTTTACTCGTACAAAACTTAAGGACATATTATAAAACATAGGTGTAGAAAGCAGAAGAAACTTAAAGTGAGTGAAATATGGCGTGAATGTGTATTTTGATAAAGGCATAGCCTGTCTAGGACTTCAACACTAGTTGACCTATAGGAAATTAGAAAAGCTATTACCAACGTGGTCCGTGCTCATGAGAAACAGCCAAGCTTTTGCTTGGGAGTCTGAGTATTTATGAACAGCTGATCTGGGTGCACAGAAACTGACAACCACAGCACTTTCCTCCCTCTGGGTTTTTATACTTTGAAACTGCTCATCTGCAGAAATTGCCTCCTGATACTAGCTAAATCCTTTCCCATGCTGTACCTAATAGATATATGAAAGATCTGAATTAGGGCAGTTAGAGAACTCTGATTGATCCTGTTTTCCTTGTATCTAGATCTTTCCTTTCTTCATTCCCTCACTGTCCCTAGCCTGGCTGGACTCCAGGAGCCACCAGGAGAGGACAAGTGGAAACATGTATTTATTCAGTTCAAAGACAATTTTTTCTTACATATATTTCTACTGAAGTTTTATAAATTTATAGATATAGAACCTATAGATTCAAGTAGCTGACTGTACTTTGTTACATCAATTGCAAAACCTAATAAAGAAGACATAGGAAACTTGGGGAGGAACAGAATTGTTGGCAGACTATAGTTGTAGAAGACATGGTTTCTTATATTCACATGGTATCTGGTTTTTTCATTATAAACATTTTCATCAGTTCAGACTTTAATAATAATTAATAGATTTGCAATGGATATGTTCATCTTTGGTGTAGTATAGGACTAAGGAAATGTATATGTCATAGGATTCTTAGGAACTTAGCATTTTCTGTATTATCTTAATAAGATCCTACTTGTTAGGTGTCATTGCCTCCTACTCCTGGGTCTCTGACTGTATCTTTAGCATCATTTACTCACTCAGGTTTATGTTTCTAATTCATTTTAGTTTTGACTTGCTTGCTGTTCTCTTGTTCTATGTGATTTCTACTGTCTATTCCTTCATATCTTTATCTTTCCATAAGTACTTATTTGGCCAAAGTATACTTCAAGTTATATTTGTCCCTCTTTTTCCATTATAGCAATATAAGGAAATAAAAATAGACACAGATTGGTGATAGATGATTCTGTGGGAGCCAAATTTAAAAAAAGAAGCAATTATAAATAAAAGATATAATGGTGGCTATAAAATTAATTCAATATCTAAACAGAATAAAAATTGTACATTTGAATATAAAACATTGTTTTTAAAGCTTAACAATGTGATAACAAAAAATTATACATCATTTTTATAACAAGGAAAAATTTTTCTCCCGTTCCATATTCTATTCATCAAAGAGATTGCAGAGGAATTGGAACTCTGGAGCACAGGGAACCAGGTTTCCACAAATTGTGGAACACAACCTCAGAACCTGTGTGGTTTCAGATCTAGTAGTATCCCTTCTTCTTGCCTTTCCCAAAGAAACTTATTGACCTTTACTTCTTGTTGCCTAATAATCTCAGAGCACCAGCACGATCTTCAAGCCCTTCCAACAAATGAATTAGAAATGCCATTAAGGGTAAGCTATGCCTCATAGACCACCAGGAGGATTGTTTTGTCATATGTAGCATTTTCATTCCTCATACACAGTGTGAATTTTGAAGAAACTAATTCTTGAGAATACAGGTACCAAGGTTCATGACCTCAAGGGACACTTGCTGTAAGCACCACAGTCCCTTATTGCTTCTGTTTATAGCCATATTAATGTTTAAAGAAATACTTCACTTTTCATGTGTACATAAGCAAAACAGGATTTATTATTCTATTTTGTTTATCCTTTTGCTGTGGTAAAGATTTGATATTCTTCATTTCTGAAAAAAATTATTTGGTAAACAGGCTGTGTGTATTTAAGGCCACATTACTAGATAATGGATGGGTCTTGTCATTCCCCTTGAATGTACAGGAGCTATTTCTGTCCTTTATCATCATCATGAGTTCTAGCCAGAATTGTTGTTGTACCACTCCCTGGGTATTAAGCTAGCCACAGATTAGTCATTTCAGCTGACAATTAAATTTAGATAGGACCACGATCACATCTGGTATGATTAGTTCATTCATAATTGTCTAGATCTACCATACAGAGTTGTACTAAGCTGCTCAGTTTTTGCAGCTTGTCAATCTTATTCTTTTAATTACCACCATAATAAATAGCATATTTTTGTTCCATTCATATATTTTGGTCTACAATTTTTTAAAAATACATGTTAGTAAGGAGTATTAGCTCTTTTGTTTGTATTTGTATTTCTAAAAGTTTATACTATCTAAAGTTTCTAGAAAGATATGTAAGGGGTGTGGTGGTTCAAATGATAAATGCTTCCCATAGTCTATTGAATTTGCATACTTTTTTCCCAATTGGTTTCATCTTTTGAGTAGAATTGTGAGATATAGCCTTGCCGGAGTACATAAATCATTAAGGAAGTTTAAAGACTCATGCTGTCTCTAGTTCATGTTTGTAGTTAAGGATGTGATTGCACAGCTTTCCATTCCAGTTATCATTCCTGCTGTTTACTGCCACATTTCCTCACCATTTTATGTTCCTAATCCACTGGAACTATGAGCCCAAGTAAATTCCTTTTTTGAAGGCATAAGTCACAAAACAATCCCACACCAGTTTGGAATTATGATTAATAAAAGGGTTATTTATTTAAAGGAAAAACTTACAGATCACTGTCCTAGACAACAGCCCTCTGCACGACTAGGAAAGGAGTCTAGTAGCAGGAAGCAGAGTCTGAAGCAAGAGAGAGAGTTCACAGCTACTGCTACTTTTTAAAGCAAAAGAGACCACGCCCAAGTGGGCTGGTATCTTAATGGCTATTGGCTGAAGTAGCAGAAGGAGCTTCCGCAGCACCTCCCCTTTTGTTTAAGTAAGAGAGTTCTAAATCTACTACAAAATTATATACAACAAGAACAAATATCCTATTCTAACTAGCTTAAGTCTTGTATAATAAATAACTTGGCCAAGTCATGATAGGAAAGTAACTACATTTATCTAGTCTTCAACCCCATCGAAGATCCAAGAAGGGAAATAATGTTACCTGAGTAATTAGGAAGTGCAATCAAACAACTTCCAAAACATGCAAAAAATCACAGAGACAACTGGCTACCTGGGAAACCACCCAAAGTCACATTTGCAACATTGAAGCAACCAACTTTCACTAAGGTCTAGAATGACTGATGGATTATTTATAAAGGCAAGAAAGTTTTCAAAGCCGTCTTACCATGTCTTGGCAAGATTTGACAGTTCTGCTTAGCCACTGCAAGATACTATGTATTTTGTCAGTGGTTGAGGTATGGGCAGTTCCTTGCCCAGTGGCTGGTTTTGCCAAGAAGAAGACAAGCTCCAAGTGGAAAGTCTTTGGTGCTCAATAATCTCTCTGGAATAGATCAGCATTGCCAAGAGCAATTGTGTCTCACTAACACAGAACTCTAAGTTAGATTAAATGCCATTTTCTCCTGCTCTTTGAAGATGTTGAAGATTATCTATTTATACAGAATATAAATAGATAGCTAAATAAGATTATCTATTTATACAGAATATAAATAGTAGCTAAAAATCCCAATTAGTCTAACTATAAATTTCACAAACATAGATAACTATTGATCTATAATCTTAGTACCTATCTAGCTTAAAGACTAAGACAATAAACAACTGTGCAATAAATGAGGACAATGACCTCCAAATGTAAACAATGTACAAGTATTTTGATCAGAGGTAGAAATGTAAACTGCAATATGGTAAATATATATGTCAATACATAAACAATATATAAGTATCTTAATCAGAGGTAGAAATGTACACTGCATACAGTAAATATATATGTATATATATCAATACATTAAAAGTGTTTTAAACAGAGGTAGAAGCATGAATGCATATAATATTCAATATAATTTAACTTTATATCCACATATAAGAATCTATACCAATGTAATTGTCTATAAGCAATAACTCACATATACCAATCTATTATCCCATCATCCAATTTTCCCTCCTTTTTTTTCCCAAAAGATCCCTGAGCTTATAAAATTCCTCCCCAAACCCTCAACCATAATCAACCCCTAAATGATGTTCCCAAATCCAAGGACAAACTTTGCTGGGAGAGGGGACTTTGTCCTCTAGAACTACTTCCAGCTGTCATGGGGACGACGTTCTTTCTAGGGGATCCTGTAAAAGTAAAATGATGGTTAAATTCCAAGATTAATGTCTGGTAAGATTGCAAATAGTCTCTGAGTATTTTTGTGGAGTTCTGGCCAGAATGTTGTAAAAGATGTGCATCATTTCAGCTAACCAAGCTGGAACCGTCTTGTGCAGCTGGTACCCAAAACAGGTCTTGTAGTAGTGCTATCAGTATCATGATGTCATATCAACCAGGTAGAGTTGTTGCTATGGGGCCCCATCTTCTTCCTGGAAACTTCAAAGTTTATTACAGGAAACTGTTTCTAGTGATTTCCCTATGGTATCAATTTTCTGCTCCCCATTCTGTACCTATGATTCCAAGGTCTTAATGTTTCCTTTCAAAGAAAATATCTCCTCTTTGAACTGCTACTGGATATTGTGTAAATTGCTATTTTGTAAGTATATTCTGTATGTTATCTTATGAAAACTCTGTGATAACTTCTGAATGTCAAATTCAAGAGCCTGAACCCTTTCAGGTAAGTTCCTACTACCCTTAGATATGGAGTCAATTTTGCCTATCATGGTATTAATCCTATCAATTAATGCCATATACTTCCATAATATAATATGGAGAAGAAAGCTGAAATGTAATAACCAGTAAATTGAGCTACCTCCATAGGCATATAGGCCTTTTGTGATTTTTTCCATAGTGGCAGCAAAAACCACAGCAAAAGTCCCATTAGAAATGAAACCTGCCATTTTACCTGTTAACCAACATATGGCACTGTTTCTGAGTCACCACCAGAATCAATGCAAAGGTGACAGAAATGGTCCTGTTTCAGTGTCTGCCTTGGTATTTGTTAAAGACTGGGAAATGTGAGTTGCTCAACAAAGTAAATGTAATTAAGTCAATTCCATACATGGAACCAGAAACCCAGAAACCAGGAGTAGAGAACAGCTACTCAGAAGCTGCATAAGCCTCCACATGACAAAGAGTTGCCCCAAGGGGTTGCAGCGTTTGGCAACTGCTTGCACTGCTTAAGCGCTGCACTGCATGGGGATTTAAAAACCGCTCAGAAAAGAGCAAACCAGGCGGGCAGAGACTGTCTGGGACCATGGATCCCGGGAGGCATGGAGTTTAAATCCATGTTGGAAGGCAAACAATAAAGTCAAACGATAGGGTGAGTGGGGACTTGAGGCCAATCCGAGGCATGTAAAGAATTGTGGCAAGAAAAGCCACTGTGGGAGATTCTATATTGAACTGCTGGTTCCACACACAGGCTGCTGCTGAGGGAAGGCTCGTACCAAGCTGAGCTGGCAGTAGGCAGCCGAGTGGGGGTGGAGGGTTTGGGGGGTGGTTCTAAAACCAATCATTGGGCTCCAGATGAAGGTGTAAGTCACAAAACAATCCCACACCAGTTTGGAATTACAATTGATAAAAGGGTTATTTATTTAAAGGAAAAACTTACAGATCACCATCCTAGACAACAGCCCTCTGCACGACCAGGAAAGGAGTAGCTGGAAGTGGAATCCTAAGCAAGAGAGAGAGCACATGGCTACCACTGCTTTTTAAAGCAAAAGAGACCACGCCCAAGTGGTCTCGGAAGGAGATCCTGCAGCACTCTTTCTATAAGTATCTTGGTCACAGTGTTTTATCACAGCCATAAAAATTTGACTACTACTGGGGAAAGATGAAATCATTGTATAATAATCATCTCAGTTAATGACAAGTGCCAGAAAGATTGAACTTATATGTACAATTTGAAAGCCAACAAAGAGGATGAGATGAGTTACTTAGCTCTGGTTTTGTTCGAAGTACTATTCTAGATACAGGAAATTAGAAAACAATAGAATTCCTGTCTTCATAGAGTTTACAATCCAAAAGCATTAATAAATAAAGAAAAGGAAAATACATTATTGATAATGATCATGATGGCGATTAAGTAAAACATATCTAGAAGTTGTAGGAACTCCTCACTATATTAAATGATCTGAGTACAAATGAATGGTTAAGGTTTGATAATGGAAACTTTATTTGGAAGCTCAGTAATAAGAGGCAGGAAGCATTTTATAGGAAGATGGAATCCAAAGTAAAGAACCAAGTTGGCAAAGTTTAACAAATTAGTTCTTTTATGCAATGACTGTTTAATTGAATTGATATAGATCTTGGTTTATTGATATACATTTAAGGTCAATTTTGTTCTATGTATATTCCTGCTCTTGATTAAAATATTGCGTTTTTGTATCTCATTTTAAAAATGTAATGTATAGTTAAAAATACAGATTAATAGATAGTCACCTTAGGTTTTCGAGATGTAGGATATATATTTCAGATGAATAGGTATTCTTCAACCTTTTCAAAGATATACAGAATATGGCACTTAAAGTGTATTAAGAACTTAGACTTTTGACAGTGAGACATGTCTGCTCTGGGCAGCACCAATTATTTCAGAGAGGTTGATGGGCATTGAAAAAACTCGTTATGAAATTTGCCTTCAATGTGACAAGGCTAGCCATTTGGGCAAGAGACTGCTCTTGCCTGAACTTCTTGATGGTATGCTGTATAAACTGTACATGCAGGATGCATAGAAAAATGACTGCTAAATTTGCCTGAAGAAGGTGAGGTGGTACTTCAGGGTTTCTGCTTCATTAAAGAGTCTGCCAGACATTCTGCAGGACACAGAAGAAAGTGACTGACAAACTGTCAATATAGGTGGAATTGTCTTTGAAATTTCCTGCTTCATGGAAAAGTCTACCAGATTCTATGGGTAGAAGATGGATGCCTGTTGTAATGAGGCGAGCAGGCTGCATTTTCATCCTAGCTGCCCAGCTCATAGCCACCTGGCTAGCTTAACCCCGGAAATAATCACACGGAAATTGTATTAATCAAATTACTACCTAGCCCATTAGATCTAACCTCTTATTGGCTAACTCTTACATATTCATTTAACCCATGTCCATTAATGTGTATCGCCACTTAAGTGTGGCTTACCGGCATGAATCTAACCAGTGTCTGTCTTAGGCAGGAGAAACATGGTGTCTGCCACACTGCCTTCTTCCCAGCATTCCATTCTATCTACTCTGCCTACCGGATTTCTGCCCTATCAAAAGGCCAAAGCAGTTTCTTTATTCACTAATGAAAGCAACACAAATACAGAAGAACCTCTTACACCAGATGACCTAGTACAAAAGAACTTTGGGTGACTGTCCAGCAGTAAGCTGTGTCTGTCAATTCTAGAGATTTGGAAGTTGCTTACAATGCACTTATTGTTTACTTAGGTAATATTATGTCCTTCTGGAGTCTTTGATGAAGTTAAAGAAAGATAGTTATACTTATAAAAGATAGATTAGATATAAAATTTTAGACTCACAAAGACAAGAGAGATAAAAAAGCTTTTTCTTAATTTGCTAAATGTAAATGGGCTAAATATTGTAACTATAATTCTTGCTTGATAACTGTTTTGTTATATGTACCCCTGCTATGTTAAAGTTAAAACCTTCCTTTTAATTAGACAGAAAAGGGGTGATGATGTGGGATTTCCCTCTGTATGTTGTGAATATGTTTTATTGCCATTGATTAATAAAGAAGCTGCTTTCAGCCAATGGCTTAACAGAGTAAAGACAGGCAGAAAATCCAAACACAGATGTAGAGAGAGAGTAGGCAGAGTCAAGGAGACACCATGTAACTGACAAAGGAGGAAGATGCCAGAACTTTACCCAGTAAGTCACAGCCTTGTTGCAATACACAGAATAATAGAAATGGTTTATTTTAGATGTAAGAGTTAGTTAATAAGACGACTAAGCTAATAGGCCAAGCAGTGTTTTAATTAATATAGTTTCTGTGTGATTATTTTGGGTTTGGGTGGCCAGGAAACAAACAAGTGGTCTTCACCAACAGGATATCTATATCTCTTTCTGGAGACATGTACCTGTTTTACCCTTGAAGAAATATTTTCAACATCCAGGAAGTATATTTTTATGCATAGACTTATAAATATTAAGAGTTTATGGTTTAGAGAGGAAAAAGTAAAGGATAATCTCAGGAGCAATGGAAAGAAAGAAGTTAGAGTCCAACATAAATCTGAAGCTTTAGGTATATCACAAAACCAAGGACAGTATTTGAAAAACAAGGAAGACATATATAGAGAAGAAGGCCAAGAAAATAAGAGTTGGGAAATAGAGTCAAGGAAAAGATAGATAGGCAATACACATTTCCAAGACAAGCAATTATAATAAAATAAGAGAGTTCCTAGAGGACCAAGAAAAGCTATGTCTTTATAATAGAAACTTACCTTTACCTATCTGATTGAAGTTAGAATTTATTTATTTTTTTATTGAGCACAACTAAAACATTGCCTCAGGGATTTTGAAACTCTCCACTGTTTGAGAAACTGGGAAGCTATTCTGGGTTTCTTGCTTTGAAAGCAATAATAATAATTGTTGCACAGAAAAGAAATAAAAATAAAAGTAATGAAAGACTGCATAGAAGGGAAATTAGAAGATAGGACAAAATAAGCACACTTTAAAATTACAACGGTTGAGGGTTTTTTTTAGTAATTTTGAGGTTAAAGGGAAGAAGGAAATTGTTAAACTACAACTACTTGCATTGTGGCATTTTCATAAAAGAGAAAGTAACATGGTTCTTGAAAAGAAACATATTTGTAAGTATAAATGTCAAAGGGAAATATTTCAATTCATTTAATTACATTTTAGCTTTAATTAAACAATGGACAACACACTCAACAATATTCTGTTTGAAAATGGCATGGTAGAGGTATAGTTTAATGGTAGAAAACTTGCCTAGTTAGCTCAATGCCCTGGGTAAAAGCCTCAGCCCTGAAAACCTTTTACTAAAAAAATCCATTACTTTTTAATTTCATATTGTTCTTTTATATAATATTTAATTTTTCATGAAAAATAATGAGAAGAAAGTAAAAAAATACATGTATTTGAGTTTTTTTCCCTAATTTCTACTGTCAGGAAAGGGGAGTTTGGGGTAAAAATTTTAAGAAAGTCTCTCTGTTTCTCCCAGTTTATAACATATTTTTTAATGTTGAAGAATTTCATGCATGCATATAATGTGTTTTTAATAAAATTCACCCCAATTCCCTTACCTCCAATTCTTCACTTATCCTCCTCTACTACTTCTTCTCCCCAAGTTCATAAATGCTATGTTTTTGAACCCACTGATTCCACTTAGTACTTCTTGCTTATGCATGCATACATATAGAGTTATCAGCTGGAACATTGATGGACAGACTACTCGGGAAACATCCCTACAGGAAATTGACTCTTCCTCACCAGTAATCAATTGTTTTTTATTAAAAGTGTCTTATAAATACAAATATGTGTGTTCATGTAATATGGAAATCTGTTCTAAATAATTCTATTTAAAAATGTTATCTCAATTTTGAAAGAATCTCACTTTAGGAAATAGATATTCAAACATTTGAAAATAAGTATCATTTCTACTTGAAGTTATCAAATAAAGTAGCAAAATAGTGAAACTGTAAAGATTTGATACTCAAAGGTGGGAGATGGGCAAACATCACAATAAACAGACCAAATAAATTATCTTATGAACAGTAAGCATCTTAATCATATTTAAATTTACTCAACTATGTATTATTTTCAAGACAAAATCAGTGCCCTGATAATTTGAGATTACCTATAAATGTTCACTAGAACTGTAATTAAAAGTGTAAAAGAATATATCATTATGTGGCTTTCTTTGTCACTCTTTCTCCATATATTATGATGTGCGTCTCTCACTCACAACATATACTCACACACACATATATATGTGTAGTAATGAGGGGCTCGGGCTGCGTTCCCGGCGCCGGGCCCCTTGTGCCATCAGGCTCCCGGTGTGTTCCCGAAATAATTACACAGAAACTGTATTCATTTAAATACTGCGTGGCCCATTATCTCCAGCCCCTTATTGGCTAACTCTCACATATTTTTTTAACCCAATTCTAATAATCTGTGTGTCACCACGAGTCGTGGCTTACCCAGAAAAGATTCAGTGTGTGTGACCTGGCGGGCTTCATGGCGGGCGGCTCTCTCTGGCTCTGTCCCCTTCCCAGCATTCTCTTCTCTTTATCCTGTCTGTCTAAGTCCTGCCCTATCAGAAGGCCAAGGCAGATTATTTATTAACCAACAAAAGCAACCCAAATACAGAAGGACCCTCCTACACCATATATGAAACATAATACTATGCTATATATAGTGTGCTTTATATACTAAGCCATTTAACTTATAACTCTTTAGTTTGCAAATAGAGATAATTATACACTTGAATGAGTATATTATATATATATTCACATCTCATTAGGAATGATATTATGAAATACCAGCATTAAAAATAAACAAGAATCAATTCATTTATCTAAATGTACTTAGAAAAATAATGAGAATATATCACATTTATGCTATTTGTATCTGAATGTGCTCAGAATATGCTAAGAAATTCAAATGAGTATTTTCCCTTTAATAAATTCCCAATTGAGTAGTACAAAGTTCCACAAAATATACCACACCCACACCCACACAAATACACAAGAATTTTACTGTGTGAACATCTCTCTCCAAGGAGGATGTACTGATAGAACCCAAGCAACTATTTTTATTGTTTGACTAAAGAACAATAACTGAACAAGTTGCTAGCTTTAAAAAACAGTTGACCAAGTAATCACTTTCATTCAATTTGAAACAAAGGTTATTTAACACTGGTGATGCCTAGAATGTTCAGCTAACCTGTCCAGTTTCTGAGAATTTAAACACAATGTATGTCCATTGCTTCAATCTGTCCAATAATAATTGAGACCAGGCTTCCTTAGGGAGAGCAGATTTACAGCTATTGAGAACATTCATTCAATTCTCTAAGTTTAGTTATCTGTCATTAAAGATTCTGCATTACGAGCTACTGATGTTAGGTTTTATTCAAGCTTACCATAGTAATTTTGGTACTTTTTGTTAAAAATATCACTAAAGATTGTATTGGAAGTATTTATGACTGACATCTTGTCAGATAAAATACCATTTCCATGAATTCTAGTGAATTTCATTTTGTTTCCTTTCAACAGTATTGGCAACAGAAATACACAAGTCACTATGATGCTTTGGTTAAAGGGATAATAGGGAAAGGTTGTATTACGACAAATTTCTCTGACAGGTTCTGAAATTTTAACATAGCAATTTTGTGATCATAAGCCTGATATCTGACAGCTCTTATGAGAAAGTCCATATTCTCAAATGGATGTACAACATCCTGAAGAGTAATGTACATCCATTACTCTTCAGGCATAATTGCCTTATACAGTTCGATATAGCAATTGCTAATTCAGTGGGTTATATTTTGAGTATTTATAGTTTCTAAAATGCAATAAAGGTGTTTTTCTTATATTTCTTCAATATAGTTGATTTAGTAACTATTTTTTAGTTTCAAAACATGTGTCTGCTTGCACACTTGAAATAGTATAATAAATGAAATAATAGAAGTAAGTTTCTGTTAAAGTAGTATTACATTTAAAGTTCTTAGGTGTAATATCAGGCATTCATCCCAGATACAAAACAAGAGTTTATAAGTTCACAAAGTATTTGTAAAAATTAATACTATGTTTATCAAAAGAAAATTACATCAACATTTTAAATCTAGGGAAGGAGAGATGGTTCAGTTAAGGGAGCTGGCTGCTCTAACAATTGGTTCAGATTCAATTCCCAACACCAGTGTTGCAACAGATAACCTAAGAAAACTTCAGTTCTGGGGGATCTAATGACATTTCCTGGTCTTGTACTTGTGATGCATAGACATACATGCAGTAAAAAAAAAACACCCTTAGACACAGCATAAAGGAAAATGCTGCCCCGTTGGAAGTCCAAGGCCCTCCACCCTCAGCCAAGCCTAGGGAGGTGTGCATCCAAACAGACTAGGATTCCAAAAAGACAGTATATGCAGTAGAATCAAATCCCAGTGCAATTATCATTGGCTTCTCAGTCAGCCCCCATTGTCAGCCACATTCAGAGAGTCCGGTTTGATCACATGCTCTTTCAGTCCCAGTCCAGCTGGCCTTGGTGAGCTCCCATTAGATCAGGCACACAGTCTCAGTGGGTGGACAAACCCCTCGCAGTCCTGACTTGCTTGTGCATCTTCACCCTCTTTCTGCTCTTCAACTGGACCTTGAGATCTCAGTCCAGTGCTCCAATGTGGGTCTCTGTCTCTATCTCCATCCATCTGCGGACAAAGGTTCTATGGTGATATTCAAGATTTTCATTAGTGTGGCTATGGGATAAGGCCAGTTCAGGCACTCTCTCCTCAACTGCCCAAGGACCTAGCTGGGGACATCCCCTTGGACACCTGGGAACCCCTCTAGAGCCAAGTCTCTTGCCAACCCTAAAATGACTCCCTTAATTAAGATATCTTCTTCCCTGCTCCTATATCCGCCCTTCCTCCATCTCAACCATCCCACTCCCCCAAGCTCTCCCCAATCCTCCCCTTCTCCCTTCTCTCTCCCCATCTCCCCTTTCCCCCACCCTACTCCCACCCCAGGCCCACCCCCATGTTCCCACCTTTTGCCCGGTGATCTTGTCTGCTTCCAATTTCCAGGAGGATCTAGATATGTTTTTCTTTGGGTTCACCTTATTAGCTTCTAGGATCAGGGACTATAGGCTCAATGTCCTTTGTTTATGGCTAGAATCCACTAATGAGTGAGTACGTACCATATTCATCTTTTTGGGTCTGGGTTAACTCACTCAGTATAGTGTTTTCTATTTCC